>CM040190.1:51792162-51857162 GCA_022606455.1 Callitettix versicolor | reverse complement strand
ATGATAATGATAATGATAATAATAATAATAATAATAATAATAATAATAATAATAATAATAATAATAATAATAATAATAATAATAATAATAATAATAATAATAATAATAATAATAATAATAATAATAATAATAATAATAATAATATTATTATTATTAATAAATAAGATATCTTGAAGAAAACTAAATAAAAAATAGTATAAAAATAAAAAAAAAAAAAAATAAAAATTAATTCTCACATTCATACAAATTCGATAATCACGCATGAAAGCTGGGACATCTTATTTAAAATGTGAATAGACCATGACACCAAGACGGGCGTTTTAAGTGAAATTGTTTTTGGTTGAATCCTATGAATCGACCGAATATGAGAATCCGGTAAAAACTACGAATATACAACTGAATTTTGGGTGTCAGAGTTTTCCTGAAGCCTAAAAGTTTCGGATAAAAACAACAAAAGCTAACAATTATTTGTTTAGATCCATTATTTTAAAAAAATAAAATAAGAATCGTTAAGAGTTTTAAATTTTCTAACGCTGGAAAGAAAAATTATAATTTATTTTCTAGATAAAAAATACTAAATAATAAATATTTGTAAGTTGAACTAGGAAATATTCTCCTTCACCTAACCTAACCTTAACCATATTATTAACTGAAAATTGTCCTGTTGTTGGATCTGTTTTTGTAATTGTGAGAAAAACCACAACTGTTCAGGTTTAAACATTGACGTAAGTATATAATTCTACATAAACATTGGACAGTTATTTGTGCAACGTGTAATTTAAAACGACAAAATAACACTTTATTTATTTATTGAACAAAGCAAACTCCTTTTATTTATAAAAGGAAAAAGCAAAATATAAATTACCTGAATATATATTACAAATATCACTTAATTTTTTAATCAGTAGTAGCTTTTTGAATAACAAAAAAATATTTTACACAAGAGCTGTTAAAAAATCTGAAACATTTGTACAATTAAATGCCTACACTTTATTTTTTTAAAACAAGAGAAATTTAGAAAAAAATGTTTTCTTTGTCAATTTAAATTTTTAGGTTATGTTTATTTTTATTTATGGGTTTTAATTAGTTACCGCGATCGTAGCGTGCAAACGGAAACAGACGAGGCAGAAGGCCGAAAACAAAATAGGTATTTTCAATAACAGTTTTTTTTTAGAATCCCGAAAAATAATTTCTGTTTATTACACAGCAAAATCCGTCAAAATATTTTTTTTGAAATTTGAAGACTTAAAAAACATACACTTTAAACAGAAAAACATTATATTTATCTGTAGCTATACAATGAAGTTTAAACACACAGTGAGACTCATACACAAAATTTTTAATATATATACGAAAAAATTAAATTTAATTATGTAACATATTATAGAAATATTACCAGACAGTTTTAGAGGTACAACTAAAAGCCTGACTGCCATTTTTCATCGAGTTTGTGTATCCTTGTACAGTTGTCATTCCACCGTGATAATTCAATTAGTTTTTGATCGTAGCTCAAGTACGAATACTTCCATGTCGATAGTGAAAAAAGAAACGATTATAAATAAGAAATTTCGGTTTAGCCTCTACTCACAGATACATATATTTCTTGAATATTTATGTTTTTAAAGTTGTTTTTAATTTGTACTAAATTATTTCAAAAGGTCTAAAACAAGTTTTAAAAATTTTAAAAATATTAATTTTTAATTTAATTTTAAAGTACATTAAAATTTATTGTTCATTTTTTTGATTTCAACATTTTTAATAAATGTATTAAAAATCAATAGAAAAGCGGAGACATATTTAAGAGCTTGAATGTATTTGTAACAAATCGAAACAGCTCTTTCGATTGCAACATAATTTTGGAATGTAATATTTTCAGGTTGAAAAATACAATCATTTTGAGTCTGTTATAAGGAATTTTGTTTTTATCTGTACAATCTTGAATGGCGCATGCCATTTGAATATCTATCTAAAAATGTAGTATGACATTCTAATGGAAGGACGCTCGGTCACCAGGTGCTAAATAATTTAAACAATGAAATTGAGTTTTGTTGTTGTGTGCAAAGTTTGAACTCCAAAGAGAGCTAACTGTGAAACTGTCAACACTTTTAAAATTGGATTACTAAAAATGAAAATTGACGAAAATTATCCGTTAGAAAATGAGCTGTTTGAATGTTATGGTAAAATTCAGACCAAGGACATTAAAAAGAGTGCTTTTCCTGACCTCAATATTCCTCTGAAATTTTTTTGAAAAATGACCCGTGACAAAGCATTTTAATTATAGTTTTCAAGATTTTAGACTTTGAAGGTTTTTCCCTAAATCTTTTAAAATTTAAAAAAAATCTAAAACAAAGTAACAAATTCTATTATTATGTGAGATAATAGTTATTATTCTGTAATCGTAATATTTTAAAACTAAATTAAAAACATACTCGCTACTAATTACATTATATTAAATTGTCAATAATTATATTAAAAAAAACATTTCCGCATAGAACAACTAGATTATTAAAGTTAAAGTCACTTTCTGTAATGAAAATGTAAACATAAAAAAATTTGATATTTGTTTACTATTTCAAAGTTTTATTAGTTTAGACAATAAAGATCCAAAAAACGATATACACAAGTTCTGTATTTAGCGCGGTAACATGAAGAATATTTTTCTTGGCTAAGAAACAGCTAATATTTGGAGTTTGGCTTCAGTGTTGTCTTATCGTGTTGTGAAAAAAGTTATACACAATTGCTGTATTTAACGCTATAATAAGAAGGATAATTTTCTTGGGTAAGAAACAGCGAATGTTTGGAGTTTGGCTTCAGTGTTGTCCTATCGTGTTATGGTAACTCTGGACAGCTCTTATTTCTGGCTGTTCGAACCCTGAATGCAATGTCTTATCATTGCATACGTTAAAGTGAAAGTGTTAGGCTATTAAACAAAGAAATACAAGGGAGGTTATGTCGTTATCTGTGATTTCAGTAATTATTTCAATGTGCTTTCATTGAATTTTAATGTGTTTCAATTATTAAACCGGGCGGCCAAAAATGGGGAGCGAAACTGAGCTGAGCTTAAAGTAATGAAGATGAACGGCAACCGGAACTAGAGTTCAGTCAGTTTAAAAGAACACATTTTTGTCTTTAAATCTCAATAATTAGGCCTATTGTAACGGATTCTAGGAAACTGCTATGTTTGAAAACCGTAACCTGAGTAGAGAGAAATAATCTGTTTGGGGCGTGGTCCTCAGGGTGGGGAAAGCGGAGTAAGCTTCAAAACCGAATTATACAGGCACGAAGCGCGCCGCTCTATTTTGCTTAGCTCAGTTACGCTTTCAGTGGAGGCACTTACTTTAAAACCAATAGGTTAGATTTTGAATGTCTAGTCCATTCCTCTTAGTGCAACTCCACTCAGCATTCGGCGACTCGTCCTAATTGTTTTATTGTTTTTATTTTAATGTTCGTGATGGATGAATCCTGTTGGTGGAAAATTAAAATACGCTACTAATTTTTAACATTCGGCACTACATATATTGATGAAATATCACAATGCTGGTGCTGTTCTTGTCAGACTGTAAACTTTTATACAAAACATCTAATATTAGAAGTAAACAAAATAAGAGTGCATTAAATTTAATGGTCAAATTGTGCTGTTAGCACTAAAACAGATATAAATAGGTAAGAGCAAAGTTTTAAGTGCATGTTATGCTCTACACATAAAAAGTACAATTTTTCGAATGGACAAATATATAAATAAATTTGAAATATATAAATCTACGTAAATTACTCTTTGTATAACGCTACAAGAAGGTTGTAGTAAGAAAATGCTGCTCCCAGAGTCTGTAAAATAAATCAGCATTAATCAGCAAAAAGTAAATAGTTTTAAAAAAATTACTGGAAATACTTTGTTGATGAACCCATTTACGGTCTTTCAAAATTTTGTATTAAAATTCCTTTATTGAGATTATAAAAATAGATTTAATTTTACTCATATACAGCAATTAACAATTGGTCAAAAAACAATTATTTTCTAGGGTAAACAATGAATAAATATATTTTCCATTTTTATCTATTATAAAAATGAAATTTCACATTTCATTAGATTCATTACTTATATGTATTAATTAAAATTTTAGCATTTATTTAACTAATTCAAAGTGTAAAAACATATAATTCAATTTTATCTATTAAGATTATTTACTAGAGGAAGGAATAGTTCAACCCCAGGAACTGCGATCGACTGACCTATTGTGCAACTTACCTCTTAAATTACCTAGTTCAGCAGACTGGTGCCCCTAATAAGTTCCAACAACCCACTGACTAGCTCACTATGCTGAAGATCCATAGGGTCTTGGAAACCAAAAACCCCTTGCCTCCTACTAGCAAGAGCCTCACAATTATAAATATGTGACCTGCAGTTTCCTCCCCCTGCCTGCCCAATCTACATACGGTTTCTCCGTGGTATACACTTATCCTATTCATGTGCACCCTCAGAACACAGTGCCCTATTATGAGCCCCATGATCCGCCTGGAGTTGTACTCTGCTCAGGACATATGCTGCCCCTTTGATTCCTCCAGAAGGAACTTTGCTTAAGAGACGTTTACTATGGGAATGCTCATAAAAGTCGTCTCATCTTACCTGGTGGTGACATGTAATCCACCCATTAATAGCGGACCTGGCCAATGATAGAGAAATCCCTAAAGCCGGCTCAGGTCCGATAAACTCAGATACAGATTCAAGTCCAGCCAGTCGGTCTGCCTCCTCATTACCATCAACTCCCCTATGCTCCGGAACCCAGTGAAGAGTTACCCGGTTATTCCGGGACAGAATGTCAAGGTTCTTCCTACATTCCCAGACCAGCTTGGACTGTATTTTAGGACCCGCAAGTGCTTTAATTGCCGCCTGACTATCGGTATGAATATGAATACGTGCCTTTTTTAGCCCCGATCCAAGTTCTCCCGAACAAAGTCGTTAATGGCCATCACTTCAGGCTGAAATACTGTTGTAAGCTGTACCAGAGGAATTACTTTCTTTAACCCTGGTCTCAGATCGTAAAACCCCAGCTGACTTTGTCTTGGAGCCATCTGTATACCATACTAGGTCTCCAGGTTTTTCCAACGCACGATCTCTCCCCTCAAAGGCAAAGTTGACATCAAAGAGTCTAGATACCATGTGCCGTTTAACCATCTGATCAGTCCCCACCATCAATATTGTGTCAAAGATCTTGTCTGTGTTTCTAGCATGCCCATAAATAGAGGGCCGCCAGCGCTACCACCACCCTGCAGTCTGTAAGCTGCTTTACGTGCCTCCCCAATGACAAAAAGGTCAATAGGGGGAAATCCAAGAATGATCTCCATGGCTGCCTTTGGTGCAGTGCCCATACAGCGAGTGATACACAGGGAGGCCAACCTCTGCAACTTAGTCAGAAACTCTCTGGCCCCACTCTGCTTGACTTTAGTCCACCACACCACAGCACCATTAGCACACCATAGGTCTAATGATCCCAGTATAGATAAACTTCATCATTCCTGGTTTCAGTCCCCATATTTTGCCAATCATTCTTCTAACTGCCAATAAAGACTTATTGGCTTTCCCCATGATGCGCCTCAGATGAGCATTCCAGGTTAACTTAGTGTCCAACACCAAGCCTAGATACTTTACCTCTTTTGCAACTGGAATTGTCTCCCCAAAGAGCTTGAGTCCTCCTAAATGCGGGGTAATCCTCTTTCTAGTAAAAGGAACCAGAGTAGTTTTCCTGGGGTTAACCCCTAGGTTCTCTTGACTACACCAGGTTCCCACCAGTGATAAGGCTCTCTTCATGAGATTTACCACTGTGTTACCATGCCTCCCCCGGATTAGGACCACTAAATCGTCAGCGTACTTTGGGTATAACATCCCCCTGACGCGAGAAGATTCAGAAGTGAGTCCACCACCAGGTTCCATAAGAGAGGTGACAAACAACCCCCTGCTGACAGCCCTTGGCAACCTCCACCTCCACCTCTTCTCCTAGAGCTTTAGCTACGACTGATCTCCGATGCAACATGTTCCCCACCCAGCCACACACGGTATTGACCCACCCCGCATCTTGACAGAGCACGAAGCATTGAAGCATGTGAAGCGTTGTCAAAAGCTCCCTCGATATCTAGAAAGACACCGAGTGCGTATTATTTGGTCTCTAGAGTCCCTTCCAATCTGTGAATAAAATTATGAAGTGCACTCTCACAACCTTTCCCTGATTGGTAGGCATATTGACTAACAATTTGTCAATAGAACATTAATTTCTAGGCTAAACATTGAATAATTATATTTTCCATTTTTATCTATTATAGATCAATATAGGGGCCTAACTGAAATTTCACATTTCATAAAATTCATTATTTATATGTATTAATTAAAATTTTATCATTTATTTATGTAACTCAAAGTGTAAATACATATTAATCAATTTGATCTATATTTACTGGGTTAAGTCAAAAAGTAAAAGAAAATTTAAATTTTCCTCCAAATCACACTTATGTCAGCACTCATTGTTCTACTATAACTCATAACGTCTATCAGCTGTTCATTAAAAGTATTGTTTCATTGTTATCTTACTGTATTTGTGTTTAATGACTGTGTAAAATGGGTTCTCCTTTGTCTGATTGCACCAAGGAAGAAACGCAAGTTGTGATACGTTTCCTGAATTCCGAAGGTGTGAAACCAGCAGAGATTATTCGTCGAATGGATCAGGAATATGAACAGAGATGTTTAAGTGGGAGCAAGATCTACGAATGGATTTATCGCTTTAAAAGTGGTAGGATGTCTCTGTGTGATGAACTTCGGCCTTGGTAGGCCTTCCACTTTATAGACTAAGTATAATATTGAAGCTGTTAAACAAACAATTCTCGATAATCGACAAATTACTGTTCATAATATTACAAGTGAAATGAATGTAAGCTATGGCTCAGCATATCCAATCGTTCACGATTCCTAAAACTTTTTAAAAGTCTGTGCTCGCTGGGTTCCAAGTCAATTGGCCAGCATCCACAAAGACTATCTTTTTAAAATTTCCCAGAAGCTTTGGAACACTATGAAGAAGAAGACGATTCATTTTTCAAGCGAATAATAACCATTGATGAGTCATGGGTCTATCATTTTTAACAAGAGAGTAAGCGATAACGTTTGGTGTGGAAAAATCCTTCATCTCTCCAAGCCAAAAAGTTCAAAACTTGTATGTCTGCAGGAAAGGTTATGCAGACATCTCATAATTATATTCTAGGTTATGGAAGGTCCAATTGTGGTTGACTTCAAAACTAAAGGTCAAACAATAAGTAGTGACAGCTACTGTGTTTATTGAGTTTATTGAAGTCAAAAATTATACCCAAAAGACATGGTAACTTTTCAAAAGGAGTGATTTTGCTTCACGAAAACGCTTAACATCGTATGGCTAAAAACACAGCTGTATGCCTTTAAAATCTCTGTTTTCAACTGCTGTACTACCTTCCATATAATCCAAAAGATTTTTATCTTTCCAACCCATTAAGAGAACAGTTGCGAGGGAATCATTAGCGATCTGATGAAGAGGCCGTACAAGCGGTGCAAAATTTTCTGAATACCAGGCCGAAAACCTTCTTTCAGGAAGGAATTCAAACGTTGGTTAAAAGATGGGCTAAGTGTATAAAAGTAGGAGGGGATTATGTTGATAAATAATGAAAAATATTATTTATGTAAGAACAATAAATGTATAGATATTTGTTTACAATTTCACTTTACTTATTTATTCGTACGCTGATAAGAGATTAAAGGCAATGAATTACCTTCTCTACAGTAGTCAAGTTGGCCGGTATCATTGGAAGAGCGGCGATCAGCATCGGACGCTTGGAACATTCCATGACAATGCGCACAGAACTGTGGAAACTCTTATCTTGATTGCACCACACGCCTTCGTACACTGAGTTCTGGATTTTCTTGCTCTGGAAAAATTATAATTATTAAATTTTGTTGGTGGTTAAGGTATTATGTAGAGACATAAGCAGGTAGGTATGTATATGTATCTAGATATATAGATAGATATATAAATAGATAGTTAGATATGGATGGATGGATGGATGGATGGATAGATAGATAGATAGATAGATAGATAGATAGATAGATAGATAGATAGATAGATAGATAAATAGATAGATAAATAGATAGACAGATATATAGATAGATAGATGGAAGGAACTTTCTTTTTTTTAATATCCATCCTTTATAACAGTTCTAGAAGTAGAAGGTTAGTCCTCTATAGATAGATGGATGGGTCTAGATAAAGATGTACGTTAGTGATTAATGCTTCAAACTTAATATATATATATATATATATATATATATATATATATATATATATTGTGTTTATATTGTATATATATATATACAATTTTTTGCTTTTTATATTGCTATCTTCATACAAACAAAAATTAAATAAATCAATTAATAAACTTTTAGCAAAATATTCTCATCTAATTTTTAGAATATTTGTTGTGATTTTATAAAATAATGTTTATCAAGCAGGAAAACAAAATTAATTTCTTTTTAAGTGTATTGGTTTTTGATGCTGGTAAGTCGTTTATCGGAAGGGTGTTGTTATATCATTTAAGATAATTTCATATAAAACGCCCGCTAATTTAGAGAGAACCTAACTTTCTGATAACTAATTAGTCTTTAATTATGTTTTAAAGCATTTTAAACAATAATAGTAAACATTTTGAAACATAAGAACACTCTAAATCTTACGTCTTTTTGAAGAATTTTTCTCAGTAAAAATCCGTTTATTTGTTTTAAAAATTAAAGCATAATGACATTTCTATTTTAATTTGAAAATTAGCTTTTAACATCAAAATATCACTTAAAATCTTAACACATTTCAAGGCTCTGAGAGTGATTCATATTGTATTTTCTTAGACGATATTTCATTTGCCACCCTACAATGTCCTGATAATGCTAGAATATGCTTCAAATAAATTACCTCAGTAAATACTCTATCGCCAGCCCACATTATAAACATCAAGTTCCATACACACATCACAAGGACAGATAAGTTACTAAGGAAAGCGTCGTCGTCTGTTTTAATGCTCTGAAACATAAACACACCAATAAGAAGCTTATACCACACAATTAGACCACATTATTTAAAAACATAGCAATTAAAACGTTTTATTCCTATGATTTACGTGAAGAATACCTTCCGGTGGTACATCACAGTCGCCTAATTTTAATTAATTTAATTACATTTAATCACCTAGAACTTAGTTTGCTTTTAATATTACACTGCTTTTTGAATCTTGTAGCCCTGTATTATTTATCCATCAACTATATTGGATTAGAAACAGTAAATTGGTAACGAAAATATTAAAGAAAAAAATCGTTTTGAATATAAGTTGGAAGATAAACAATCTGCTTGGTAGATGATAAAAGCCGGCGTGAGCAGTTGAAATGAGCTGCTGATGGGTTTAGCAATTCCAGGTTACCTATGGCTCATACTACTCTCATTCATCTACTCAAGACACACATCTGCACATTCACTACTCTAAGTAAGCTGGCTAACTCTAAAGAGTAAAGCAACCCGTGCTGATAGAATAAATGACACTGTCCTAATGGTGTATCAAACGGAGCGCTGGGACACCTGACGACCTCCCAGTGTACCTTGGAGCATGCATGCAGTGCTCTGTATAGGCGGACATAATTGCCCTAGCTAGAATGTAAATGTATGTAGACTGTACAAATTTTCTCTTGTGTGAGAATGTAAATAAAATGCGCTCGCGCACGCACGCACACACACACACACACACACACACACACACACACACACACACACACACACACACACACACACACACACACACACACACACACACACACCATTCACTACTCTCCATAGCTTGGCCAACTTTACAATAGCAAGTGTAAAGTGACCCCTACTGATGGAGGGAATAACACCTGCCTAATGGTGTATCAAACGGAGCCCTCAAATACCATGCGTCCTCCCAGTATACCTAAGCTTTATCACTGATGCAGGACTCTCTGTGGGCGAACATAACTTTACTAGGTACTCATATTTCCACGTGTAAGAATGTAAATAGCGAGAACTCAATGCAAAATAAAAATCCGACTAAATGGGGTATAACCTCCGTGATAAGCGACAAGATTAAGGGGAAGAAATTGAAGGGTAATTAGAAGAGCAAACATCTACAAGTATGTAAATAACGAAGTGATAATTCGTGAATAAAAAGTGCGGGTAGTTATCCACTTTGAATCCTCTCCAAATCCTAGACTTTTTTAAGAGACTATGGTTGGTAACTAAGCATCTCAGGAACATAGAAAGGAAGCACAATAGATCTACAAGATCGCAGTGCAAGAGTTCCTAAAAGCCTCGAATGTTGAATGAAGTTAACATTCATTCAAGGTGTTAAGACATTTGAATGTTAAACCAGTACCGTATGTACAAGAAACACTGAAAAGCAGATAGACAGCTGTGCGAAGATGTAGAAATCTGTAACTATCCAACCAGAGACAGAGTTGAAGTCCGCGAAGAACCTGAAACAAAGAACAAGGCCAGTTTGATATTTCAAAATACAGTTATTGTATCTATGGTCAAGTAACCACACACATGAAATGAAAAAGAAACCACTTTATGAGTAGCCCTTATAAAGTTATGTGTTTAAGTATGGAAGTATGTATATTTGTTTCAATTGTGACTTAAGTTTCATTGCTAAGTTAAGAATCACAATCTACATTTATTAAACTACCTCAAGGTCAAGTAAGGTCAAGAACTAAAAAATAAGTAATTGTATAGCTATTTTTTATAAAAGTAGAATTTTTGTGCAATAACTAGTGTAATTTAAGTAGTTTAATTAATTTGTTTAAATAGAGAAGTTTAAAATTGAGAAGTACTTCTTTAAAATACATAAGCTATTGAATACAAATCGCATTCTATGATTAGAATATATAACGGCCGTGGAATGGCCGACAAGAATAAAAATTTAAAAAATAAAAGTAATTTTGTTTTTAGTTTATCCAAGTATATTACTGATCATATTATTAAATTTGAATTATACATAAGTAATATTAAATAAAATTAAGTACATAATTCTGCCTTTCTTATCTTCAAAAAGTATTTTATTTTTAACACAAATGTTTACTGTTCTGTTCCTTTTTATTCTAGGTTTGATCTTTTATACAATCTTAACGCCTCCCGTCCCTACTTCTACCGCCTGGTCTTGTTTCTGTTCCTGATGTGCTCGTTTCTGATTGTTTCTCCCAAATTTTTCTCATTACTGACTACCTAATCGTTATAATTGGTAAATATTTCCAGGCTTTGAAAAGTAGCGTGTGCTTGTACGAAAAATAACGTATATTCTCGTTTATTACATTTTTCCACATTTATTTTAACATTTATATTTTTAGATTTACTAAAATATCTAACTGCCTTCTTTTATCTTCGTAATGTAATATTTTATTTGAATTTTTCACTTATTTTTGAGTATGTGCTTCTGTAATTAAGTGTGTAATGCAATTTGAGTTGTTCTTTGTCCGTTAGTTGGTTTTTTAAGGTGTTATTAGTTGTTTTACTAAAATCCATATTCTCTTAAAAAGTTTCTTAATTTATATATCTCTTTTAACGTGTAAGTAAATTTAACGCATTTCCATTTCTTTTCTTTTTTTTCCAACTTTTCACTCTTTTATTCCTTCTCTAATTAATTTTCCGTAATGAACTACTTATATTTTTTTAAACAAAAACACTATTCCCCACTATTGAATAATAATAGATATTAATCAATAATAATATCTAATTATTCTTTATTTTTTTTTTGTATTTAAAGGCACACTTAATAGCCTGTTGAATAAATCCATAAATGAAACCTAATTTGGATTCAAATGGGTGGTTATACTTGCCATAAATTACATTTACTGTAAGAATTTTTCCCTATTTATTCGAAAATTCATTATCCGTGCTGTTCTTTTAAGTAATAAATCTCTTATTTTATTGTAAATTTCAAAAAAAATTGTAATTATATGCCTAATATTACATATTATTTGTAACATGTAATTTATTACATAACTTAAGCTCCTCTTGTATTCCCTTCTGTGTCGTTAATTATTAATTTCACCGAATGAAAAACTGTATATAAAGTGAGAAAATACTATCAAAGTGGTAAATCGAATACAAATGATGAACATTACTGAAAATTGTACGATTACTTCATTTAAAAATTAAATATGTACCCAGTAGTACCGATTACAGAGGCCAATTGAAATTTAATAATAAGTTATATAAACCTTAAGATGGATCATGGAGGGACAACCCCTTATAGGGAATTTAAGCGGAATTTCACTCAAAAATTAAAAGGACAGACAATTATCAAAAAATATTTGAAAAATTCGTATGTTTAGAAAATGTAAGTTATATAGGCGATTCACTGTTAACTGTTAATAATTAGTAATAATTCACTAATTGGTAATAAAAAACACAGAATTATTTGACAAATTTAGTGCCAAGAATTTCGAGTTTAATACACGTAGAAGTAATATTGTGATCAGCTAAAATTGATAATTATTAAATCTGTACGTAATTAAATAAATAATAAATTATGAATTAAATTTCGTTATTAATAATTCGTCATGTTTTTATTACAAAAAGTAAACACTACTTACTTCAACAAAGTCTGATGGTGTCTTACGTTTTCATGTAAAATCAAACTCATTTCGTGTTGTATGGAAGGTCCGCCTTGTTTCCTTTCTGAAGCGGTTTCATACATGTCTCTATAGCTGATGCATAAGATTCGCAACTGACCGGTAAAAATGTGGCATATACCCACGTAAAAGTACATCACGAATGCATACACTAACGCGCAGAAGTGAATTGAAATTACGAAGGTGATACTTTTAAAATAACGAATAACTTCCAGCATTGGATATTCGATGTCAGCGTGCATTGATTCGACATCTTTATTGAAATAATAAATTATAAGTAGAATTAGTGTCAGTTCGAGTCCTGCGATATAGGCTACGTTCAGAAACATAGCGAAATTAATTTCCTTTTGTTGAACCGAATTTTTTTTACTCAAACCAGTTTCAGCGTCAATGTAAAAAGAATGTTTCAGAACTTCTATTACATCGTGAATTTCCCTGCGTTTCAAAATTAAAATGTTATATATCACGGCCACATGTGTATACCCGACACCGAAAATCGCGTTTTGAGTGAAATTTATTTCTCCCATTTCTTTGAAACAATAGTAAGCTTTCGTGGCGCAAAAGCAAGAAACAAACACTACAAATATAGAATTGACGCGCTGATGGGTCATAGAGGCAGTCACGCCTAACACTTTGCCTAAGAACAACAAATGTTCCGAGTAACTCTTTAGATCAAACATTTTTGAAAAATAAATTTAAAAATTAAAAATCAAATAATAACGGTAGATATATATTTGTTAAAATATAATTTATGTAACACGAGACATTAATCAAATATTTTTAGGCTCTATCACAAACGACCAATGTGCTCGTTCGTCCACCTTAATCTGAGTCTTGCGCTAGTCGAAGTAACTATGCTACAATTTACAGTACGTAAATGTCAATTGCACAAGAAATTGTGCCATCAATTCACCTACTTTAGTGTAAATTGAGGAATAAATAAATAACAGAATTCCATCCTTTGTCTTGTTCATATTAAAGTGACATAATTTCTACTAAACCATCAATTTCACTATTAATGCATAGCACACGACTGTAATTACAAAATTATACGTTATTTGCGCTGCTTATAGAAGTAAACAATTACTTTTCACTTATTTATGACTACTGAATTCTATATACACTTGAAAATAATTGTCACTTCCTGCGGTAATTGTACATTACAGTGTATTTTACCATTTAAGTTAATCAAGAAAATTTTATACCTCACGCGAGCATTGCTCGAGTATCTATTTGAAAACAATATAATAAAAAGTACATAAATATTTACATATTTTAAAAATATTTCAGGAGTTATTGGAGAGGTCAGACATATTGTGTTTCCTTTAAACAGACGCCACTACACTCCATTCACATTACAGCTTGTAAAATTTGATATTTTAATATATTGTCGGTAAACACACGCAATCGCAAACAAATACACAGTCAAATTAAATGAGAACTTTTTTTAAAATTTGTGATACAGCAATGCACGACGAAAATGTGGTGTAATATGCAAAAAGAGTTCAAGGTATGAATCTTTACCACAAAATATAATCTTATTTAAATTTTTTCTAGATATGTATACCTAAAACTTATTAAATTTGGTTCAACTTTTGTATATTCCAGTTACCATCTTCAAAGTGACGCCTATCAATTTATCATATCAATATCAATATCAATATCAATATCAATATCAATATCAATATCAATATCAATATCAATATCAATATCAATATCAATACCAATACCAATACCAATACCAATACCAATACCAATACCAATACCAATACCAATACCAATACCAATATCAATATCAATATCAATATCAATATCAATATCATTATCGATATCGATATATATATAGATATCGATATAGATATATAGATATAGATATAGATAACACCAACACCAATACCAATACTAATACCAATACCAATACCAATATCAATACCAATATCAATATCAATATCAATATCAATACATTATCTGTAGCAATATCAATATCAATTGTTCTGATGATCACAATAACATTTTTGTTTTTAAAAAATGACATTGTTCCGCTATGAACGATGTTGAGGGTTTAGTATACCAGTGTAATGTTATTGTTCGATTTTAGTTGTTTGTGTTTTTTGTAAATATAAAACATAAACTTTATAGTTTTTATAATATTAATTAAATGGTAACAATCATCATTGTACGAGCGTATGTATTTGGATAGATTAGCATTTTTAGCTTCACATAAATTCAGCTCATCGATGATTACAAATTACTGCACACTTTATCCTGTTCAAATAAATGTTATTGTTTATTCTATATATGTTATATTATGTTCTATTCATATTTAAAAAATTATTTTATTTATTCAAATCATACCATTTTAGATTAAACGTGAAATTTAATTCTATTAATTATAAGCATATACGCTCATAAGTTTATTTTATTTATAAGTTTGGTTGTACACAAGAATGTACACGCGTCAGTTTATTTGCAAGTTTATATTATTTATAGTGTCACAGTTACGAAAATGTTTGAAGTATTGACAGACTTGGAAGATTTCATAATTTTGAAACTGTTGAACATAATTTGCTGAAAACGAACTTGTACAAGCTGTTATGAAAATCGATATTTGTAATAGCTCATTTCAATGTACCATATCTGGATCTTGCAGTGATAGCTTATTTGCTAATGAAATTATATAATAATTCATAACGACGCTAGACAAAGCGAGGCGGTACACTACGTGGCAAATAAACGAGACAATTTCATGCATAGTTAAAGCTTCATTTTCCAATACGCAGCTGTTCATCCATTCGTGACTAGGGCGACCTTGAAAACGGTATACACCCCATAAATAAAACATCCCCATTGACATCTATTTGGAAACACAGTTTTGTGACAATTTATTATTCCGACATGAAGTTGATAAAAGTTTATTCTCTATATTTAAACACACGGAAACACTGCAGTTACTTGCATGATGGACTTGTTTTAAAAACCCGTTATTTGCATTCTTAATACTTTGGAATATTAAAATATAATCAATAGCTGTTGTAGTTGTAAAGTTCTTGTACTTCTCCTATACTGCTCTAACCCATCCTTCTAGTCTCCAATCAATAAATTAATTATAACACATTTCCATTTGTAAATAAATTGCAACTGGATCTTGCGATAATGTAGATCCCAGAACTTGGTCCTCTTTATATCCCATTTTAATCATGTATCACGTTTTTAGGGTTGGTATTAATGTTGGATTTTGCAGGACTGGTGATGCGAGGAACATGTTTATATTGATATATAACAGTATATTTTGCGCGTTGCAAGTAGCAATTAAATTAATTATAATTAAAAATATCTGTATTTCCACTGGGATCGAACCGGGAACCTTTGCTTGTGTGAGACAAAAGCGATTTCCACTACACTACGGAAACTAGGAAGTCGTTTCGCCTATTTAAATACATAAACTCAATCGTTATTTTAGTTTTTGTAGTTATATTAAAAGATCAGTTTTTTTGTATAATTCGTAAAAATCAGGTCATTTCATTTAAGTTTAAATGAAATTTCTAATATACATACATACATACATACATACATACATATATATATATATATATATATATATATATATATATATATTGGGCCAATATATATACATATTGGGCCTACTGGGTTTTTACTAATATATCTTCTAAAAATGTCATCATTCAAAGAAAAGGTAAATCTATTTGTTTGTTTGTGTGTGTGTGTGTGTGTGTGTGTGTGTGTGCGTTTGTTTGTTTGTAGGCTTTTTAAAAAGAAGAAAAATTCTTTACGTTTTTAAAATAATGTAAACGTAAGCCAAAAAAGTTACATTCTATTTGGACATAAAATAGATTACTTCAAAGCAAATCTTATCACCCTTCAAACACATTCCCTCTTCATTAAATAGTGATTTTAATAAAGTCAACTGAAACTGTTTAAGCGTTATCAACATAACTCAAAGACGACAGATCAAAGGCAATAATTAACGCTCCAGTAATTACGTCAAATAATTGTCGAACGACTTTAACAGTGGAATAGGTACGATGTCAAAAAAAAAACAAAATTTCAAAAACGTCTATAACTTAAACAGTATACTGGCACAAACGTTTAGGTACAAAATAAAATACGACCGGCAGGGTTATTTATTGTATATAAATTTCCATACAATAAATTTATGTATATGTATATATGTAGATGTAAATAAGCTCTGTAAATCTTGTTTGTAAATTTGTTGGTCAGTTTTCTTTCTTATATTGTGTAGACAAATTAGTAACAGTTGTATTAGTATTTTTTTTTCACTATAAGTATAAATAATGTTTGATAATAATGAAAAAATATATTTTGATTAGTTGATGAATCTATGTTTTCATATATAATGAATAATAAAATGTTCTTTTTGCATAGTAATCTGAACGTCCGCCTACAATTGTGTGTGTGTGTGTGTGTGTGTGTGTGTGTGTGTGTGTGTGTGTGTGTGTGTGTGTGTGTGTGTGTGTGTGTGTGTGTGTGTGTGTGTGTGTGTGTGTGAGAGAGAGAGAGAGAGAGAGAGATAAAACACGTTTTTCCTAATTAATATCGTGTTACATGAATATGTCTCGATCCGAGCTCTGGGACCCGACTGACTAAGAACGGGTTTCTAAGCATGCACGGCTCTCAACAGTATAAAAGAAGGCCGCTGTGGCTGCCACGGGGAGTCTTTCGCCGACCGCCCATTCGATAACTTTAGTCAGTCTTCTGCCGACCGCCCACGATAACATTGGGTCAGTCTCCCGCCGACCACTCGACAACCTTGGGTAGTCCTTCGCCGACCATCCGATAATTTTGGTCAGTCTTGCGTCGACCACTCGATAACTCTGGGCAGTATACGACAAATCATCGAACGAAAACGCATACCGGCAGGAAACAGGTATCGTATACCGAGGTAGGAATTACCATAGAAGCATTTATAAATCTTAGAAATTGGGCATCCCGAATCCTTGGCGTATGTAGGATTCCGAGAGCTCGAGAATAGCGTAGAAATTGGGCATTCCGAATCCTTGGAGTATTTAGGATTCCGAGAGCTCGAGAATAGCAAACACCTGGAAACCTTAAACTTCCTTACGCTCGAGAATATTGAGCACCTAAAACTTCCTTTGGCTCGAGAATATTGAGCACCTAAAACTTCCTTAGGCTCGAGAATATTGAGCACCTAAAACTTCCTTACGCTCGAGAATATTGAGCACCTAAAACTTCCTTACGCTCGAGAATATTGAGCACCTAAAATTTCCTTACGCTCGAGAATATTGAGCACCTAAAACTTCCTTACGCTCGAGAATATTGAGCACCTAAAAACTTCCTTACACTCGAGAATATTGAGCACCTAAAACTTCCTTACGCTCGAGAATATTGAGCACCTAAAACTTCCTTACGCTCGAGAATATTGAGCACCTAAAACTTCCTTACGCTCGAGAATATTGAGCACCTAAAACTTCCTTAAGCTCGAGAATATTGAGCACCTAAAACTTCCATAGGCTCGAGAATATTGAGCACCTAAATCCTTGCTCCCATAAATTTGCGCAGCTAATCAATATTAAAATTCAAAGCCCCTTTTGGCGATGATGACTTAAACATGGGTGAGCAAAATCATGAAATATTGATTTTGTCGATGAGCCCAATTTATAACTGAGCCAAAACCATTACCTGCATTTGAACCCTGGCGAAGCCTATGAATGCGGACGGCTATCCGGCGTTATTCGTAACGAAAGCGTTTTTAGCGTTACAAATTTATGAATTCCTATGAAAAACTTATGAATTCTCTTCATAATGTCTTGTAACTGCAAAGGATTCAATGTCGTTAACACTCCAACATATAAACAGTGAATTCTCTTTTCGTTATTGTGGTACATTTAGAGAATTGCTCTTTTGATTCCCTTTGAATTTGTCTCTCTCGTGACCATTACATAGAGGTTGTGCAGCACCTGACTAGCTTTTATTTCCGCGGTGATATTGTCCTCATCTACTTTTTACATTCTCACTCACATTGTTCCCACAAGTAACTAGTAAAATGAGATCGCTCATTACATAGCCCCGCATGAATGAGTTACTATAGAAGAACGCCAGGTCTTTCAGAACTCCATTTGACACTGCATTACGCCGGGAGTCATTCAACGACAAAAGTATCATGTTTGTGAATTACGTAAATTTATTTATTTATTTTTGTAGTGTCACATCCCCGCCGCTATTCACGGTAGAAAAAAACCTTAAAAAACTAAAGACAGGGGACTAATAAAGTGTCAAATTTAGGCGGGTTTTGCGCAATGAGAAATGACAAATATTGGCTTTAGAACTACCCGAACCTTTGGAAGTTGTTCACTGGATTGAAATGGACTGATAAATATTTTGTTTCAAGTTGTTAATTATTCATTGTTGTAAATTTCCTTTAAGAAATTGTAGCTTTTAATAAATTTGTTTTTAAATTACTAAAGTTGTAAAATTAATTAAACCTAAATTCTTGTTTTTCTAAAATCTTTTATCTATGGTGTTACTCTCAGCAATTGTTTCAGCTCTGGATCAGCTGTTTCTATGATCATTAATTCCGCCATGAGTCATTACAGTGTAACAATATATAATTTACAAGTTAAGGTATATACTTTACTTAAAAACAATATTAAAACTTAAAATAAAACGACAATATTCATTACATCTTCTGAATACTTTAATTATAATATAAAAATTGCAAAACTAAAGTAATTATGAAAACTTAGTGTTTATGTGGACAGTGGTATTATTAAAGAAGTTTCCCTGCGACTGTGAGAAGAGGAAAGGGGAATTAAAGTACGTAAAACTTGAGGGGCAAAGGTAACAATTAAGGGAAAAATACTTTTGGAAATTCGCTTCCATCACGTCAGCGAGACAGATGCGTGCCGCGGGTATTTTCCTATGTTTAGGCATATGTAGTGTTTCATTTATTAGTTACAGTTGCTTCATGATGAAGTGACGTAATACCATGGGTGGCTGACTAATTTAAAAAATAGGCAAAGTTTTCTTTAGTTTCACAACTCGAGTAAAAGAATTTGATACAAGTTCCCCCAACAGCACAAAGGAGTAATCAATGTTAACGATATATATATATTTTTACATATATTATTTTGAAATAGTCTTGATATTTATTACGTTTCAATTTGCTGCGTTCGTGGTCATATACAACGTGTATTTCTACATGGGTATATGCAACATTTTTACTGGTCAGTTGCAAATCTTGTGCATCAGTTACAGAAACATGTTCGAAACTGCTTTAGAAAGGAAAGTAGGCAGACCTTCCATACAACACGAGATGAGTTTGATTTTACATGAAAACATAAGACATCATAATACATTGCTGAAGTAAGTAATAATTGTAGTTTAATATGTATATTACATATTATACATGCACGTGCTCGCGCGCGCATACTCTCTCTCTCTCTCTCTCTCTCTCACACACACACATTACACATTACACACACACACACACACACACATACACACATATATATATATATATATACACATATATATATATATATATATATATATATATATATATATATATATATATATATATGTATGTGTAATGTGTGTGTGTGTGTGTGTGTGTGTGTGTGTGTGTGTGTGTGTGTGTGTGTGTGTGTGTGTGTGTGTGTGTATGTGTTTGTGTATATATTGACGCTCTTTGCAAATTAAGTCTGTTTTCATTAAATTTGATACAAATATTGAATTTGATATTTTCTCTGAAAAATTCGTTAACTTCAACATTTTTCATATAGCGGTATTTTTAATTCGTTAAAAATTTATATATTTTTGTTCAAAATACTGTTGACAATCTTTTTCACCCGTCGTAATAAGTGTGAGAAATTGTATAAATTACAATTTTGAATTTTCAACTTACGTTGATTTGAGATATTTAATTTGAGATTAATATTTCTTATACAAAAAGCTATGTTTTTTGAAAATATATTCTATGAACTACTTCAGAGCGTTGCAAAAAAGGACGATGCTTTAGTCAGCAATGTTATCACGCTTATGATGAGCATTTAGAACATGGCGTTCGTAATGTGGTGTGGAGACAGAATTTTTACTGCGGTAATTATATTTTCACTTGAAGTTCTCTTATTGTTATCAAAACATGTTTAGTAAAATGGATCGTCACCGCCTGGGAAATTTCAGTAGAAGTCACACAGGTTACCATGAAATGTGAACACAAATTTTATCTGTAGGATGTGGTACACTTGTAGAATACAAAATATTACCAAATATTAATATTACTAAACCGAATCACTTTAATACTACGTAAGGAACAGCTGACCTTTATTAATGATTATTTCTCAGTTACTCTATAACATTTTCCACAAGTCGCATTGAATTTGAAAATTAAAATGTCTTAGTTTGAAATTTTAGCACTTTTACATTCATAACTGTGTAAATTAGAACTTTTCCATTGAAATCTATGCAAAACATTTTTGGAAAACTCTTCAGTTTGAATAACGTTTTATTAACATACGTTACCGAAACAGTTTTTCAATAGATACTTCACCCACAGTCTGTTATGACAGTTTTTACAAATAAAGTAGACAGTAGTACGCTTGTAGTTCATTTGTCAAGGTTATATTAAACTTGATTTGGTTAGAACACTAGAATTGGCTGGTCTCTTTTTGAGACAAAAATCATTGAACTTAAAAAATAACATGCAACTAATTTTTTTGTAATTCGAAACAGTGTTTGTACATTTACAGTAATACACAAGTATTATATTTGTGGTTAGGGACTCCTATAATCTTAATTGAACAAACATACGTTTATTTCATTTTCATTTATTCTAAATAATCATTTGTGTTAAAGGCAAGCTGATTTATGAAACATGTATAGAAATTATTATAAATTATGTATAAATTATAAATAATTTATGAAAAAATTTATAGAAAATATTATAAGATATATTAAAGAAATTTGTAACAACGACTTCTTCAGAGCAAGAAGATTCAGCACGCAGTGTACGAAGGCGTGTGGTACAGCAAAGATAAGCGTATCCACAGTTCTGTGCGCATTGTCATGGAATGTTCCAAAACGTCCGATGCTGATCGCCGCTCTGCCAATGATACCGGCCAATTTGACTTCGGTACAGAAGGTAAATAATTTATTGCGTTTATTATTTTAACGATAGTATATAATTTAAGTAGACGGGGTTGCTTTATCATTTGTTTTCGTTTTCTGAATTATACCAGTGTTTAAATTTGATAACTAATAATTTGCAATAAACATGATTTCTTATATGGTGTTTAAAATAATTAATAACATTTCTTTCATAAAAGACAACTTCAAGGAGAAAAGATTCACCAACCAAAAAGGTATAACTTGTGTGTATTATTATACCTATTTTAAATTATGAATTTAAAATGCTCGCAAATTTTCTTTATATGATTTTAAGAAGTTTTTTACAATTTACTTTTTTACACTTTTCTTTAGATATATTATTGTGTGATAATTATCATAAAATCATAATACGAAATTATGAAAATAAAATCATGTTCAAATAAAATTGATTAAAATGTGTAATTAGAATTTCAAAAATGATTAGTTAAAAAAACTGTAATATTGTCTGAATGGGTTTTACTGTGTACAATTTCTTGTGTAATTTCTTCATAATTCATACCTTGAAGATAGATTACTTTGTTTTTAATAAAATCTCTTTTCCTTCAAACACTCTTCTAAAACATACTAACAGGTTCCAAAAATTACAAAACCAAAGTAATTATGAAAACCTAGTGTTTAAGTAGACAACAGTGGTATTATTAAAGACGTTTTCCTGCGACTGTTAGAAGAAAAGAGGAATTAAAGTAAGTAAAAACTAAGAATTATAAAGATAAAATACCTATGTAAATTCACTTCAATAATGCCAGCGAGACAGTTGCGTGCCGCGGTTATTTTCCTATGTTTATTCATATGTAGTGTTTCATTTATTACTTACAGTTGCGTCTAGCTCAAGGGATGTAATACCAAGGATGGCTGAATGATTTATAATAATGGATACGTTTTCTTCAGCACTAGAAATAAAATAAAAGAAGTAGTTATAAGTGTCCAACTGCACGAAGGAGTAATCGCTGTTCATGATAACTAGTTAAAAGAAGTAGTTATGTGTCCAACGAAGGCGTAATCGCTGTTCATGATAACTAGTTCTGTACACTTTACTAAAGTTGTGCTATTTCAGGTGAATCAGTTACTTAAATATGAATATGTTAAAGTCTTACTTAACAAGTAGACAAGGATAAGGGAAATTATTTTCTACCTCATTCGGCATTTACCTTCGCTACATTGTGGTTAAGGCTGCCATATTTAGTTAAAGCCCGGTGTTTCTTTGAAAGAGATTATTTTTTAAATTAATAAAATGTACTCTAAATACTTAGTTTAATGCGATAATTTTAAATAGATAAATTTCTTTTTAAAAATGTTCGATCTAAAGCGTTACTGTGAGCATTTGTTATTTCTAGGCAAGCTTTTAGGTTTGAGTACAACACCCACCTATCCGTACATCAATTATTTCTATGCGGTGTTCGTTTCTTGCGTCTATTCCTTTCTAGCGTACAATTGTTTAAAGACAATAAACCAAAATAATTTCAATCAAAACGCTCTCTTTGCGGCAGGGTTTTCTTTAGCAACCGGATTATACAATACTTTAATTTTTAAACGCAATGAAATTCTAAAAGTAGTAGAAGTGTTAAAAAATTCATTCGATTTTGACGAAGGAAAGGTTATATCGACTAAAACTAAGATTCAACAAAAGGAAACAAACTTTTCTATTTTCGTAAGCATCAGCTATGCGGTAGTAATTGAAATAGGAATACTTGTTACAATATTTCATGCTTATAATAGTAAAGAAAATCTAAAATTATTTCCAATGCTGGAAATATGTTTGGCTCCATGGTTCTTCTATTACTTTCAAGTAGTCGTGTTGTCTATTTCCCTTCAATTTTGTGCGTTGGTAGTCGTATACAACATGTTTTTCTACATGTGTATATGCAACATTTTTACTGGTCAGTTGCAAATCTTGTGCATCAGCTATAGAAACATGTACAATACCGCTGCAGAAAGGAAAGAAGGTAGACCTTCCATACAACACGAGATGAGCTTGATTTTACATGAAAACATCAGACATCATAATGCATTGCTGAAGTAAGTAATAATTATAGATTATTGTGTATATTTAGGCTGATAGATAATTATGGGATTTCCCTCCTGTTTTGATACAAGATTTTAAAGTCCTGCTTATTAAATATTTTCCCTTTTATCTAACAACATTCTAGTAAGTAATATAAGTCCTATCAGTACAATTTATAGTACAATTGTAAATTAATAATAGAATATTGTAATATTTGATCACATTGAAAAATGTACACATAAAAGAAAGAAAACAAAAATTAAACACTTACTGAAAAGTAAAAAGATTTATGATCGATTAAGTTTAGAGTATTTTTTTAATAAAAATTATTTTTAATTCTTATAAAAAGATATAATGCACGTATTAGTGAGGTAAAAACGACAGTAGAAGCGTTGTAAAATGGTAAATTGAATATAATTCATATTATAAGAGAAATAAGGGACTTAATTTGTGTAAATTAAGGGAAACGTTTTTTGAAATTCTGTGCAAGTATGACAGAAGCAAAAAAGCTCCTTTGAAAAGCATAAGGAACAATAGGTACTATTAATACGAGTTGAAAAATAATAGGTTAGCAAAGAATACGTAAACAAATTAAAACTAATAAATCTGTTTGTGTCAGGTTCTTTGCAGACTTCAATTCCGTCTCTGGTTGGTTGGTCACAGTTTCCTATATTTTCACACAATTTGCAATTTGCTTTGGAGTGTTTCTTGTACATCAGGTATTTATTTTAATAATTTCTTTATATATTAACTTTATGTTGTTGCGTTTATTTTCAAGCGTATTTATATGTACGCTTAAAAGTATACGCGTACTTCTTATTTATATGTAAGCTTAAGTATATTTATATGTACATCTTAACTATGTGTCCTTTATCAGCTCATTATAAAGAAACACAATAAAATTAACATAACAATGGTTTTATGGCAGATAAGAATCAACGTGTTAGAAGTACATAAAAACATTGAACACACACACACACACACACACACACACACACACACACACACACACATATATATATATATATATATATATATATATATATATATATATATACAAACTCATACACATACATACATTTTTCTTTTGAAACATTTTAAAAATCGCTTTAAACCATGGTAAATTGTATGAAAAAAATTCAAATATTATAACTTAATTTTAAAAATCTTTTTATTTTAAGAATTTTATTTTGAAACTAATATAAAATGGTGTCATTATAAAAATTTACTTTATGACATTATTTCAGAGCGTTGTAACAAAGGACGGAGCGTTAGTCAGCAATTTCGCTATGCTTGTGAATAGCATTTTGAACATGGCGTTCATAATGTGGAGTGGGGACAGAGTTTTTACTGCGGTAATTACATTTTGACTACAATTTACCTTTTTGTTAGCAAACATTTTGTAGAAAAATTGGTCGACATCACAGCGGATTTTTCAGTAGAAATCACTCCGGGTACAATGAACAATTGTCACAATTTGTATCTTTTCTTAAGAAATCTGTTTAGCATGTTATATATTTAGAAAATGGCGCACAAAGAGGATAAAAAATATTACCAAATAAAAAATATATATCCAAACTAAATCTCTAATACTACTTAAGGGACAGGTGCCCTTGTTTATTGATTCTTTCTATGTTCTTCAAAAATTTTCCTTAAATCATTTACTAATAAAAACATATTTTTCATTTAGATTCCTCTAAATACATTTTGCACTTATAGATTAATAACTGTGTAAATTAAAACTCTTGCCATTGAAATGTTGAAAACCTTTGTGATAAGTTTCAATTACAATAATCTGTATTAATATCAAACGTTTGATACAGACTTCTGTAGATCTTCTAGTTCAAAAAATAATTACCTCACACACAGTTTTATAAGACAACTTCGTTTGTATAAATAAAATTAAACAGCGGTACGTTTGTAGTTTCATTTTTTTTTAATTTGAGTTTCTCAAAACACAAGAGTGTTTTGATTTTTTTTTGAAAAAAATTACCAAACTTAAAAAAATACCTTTCTACTAAACTTTCTTAAAATTCAAAACAATGTTTATTCATTTGAAAAAAATTAAAAATAATTATATTCCAGGTTTCAAACTCCTATTGCTTATTAAATAAAATATATTTTAGTTTATTTTCCATGTATCCTTAATAATCCGAAATATAAATATAATAGGCGAGCGAGAAGATTTATATTTATTTCATATACGTCTTCCTGCCATTGTCTGTTAAAATTAAATGCTTGGTTTTAATAATAAATCAGCTAGGTTTTTACAGGCACAACAAAGATAAGCGTTTCCACAGTTCTGTGCGCATTGTCATGGAATGTTCCAAACGTCCGATGCTGATCGCCGCTCTGCCAATGATACCGGCCAATTTTAATTCGGTACAGAAGGTACGTAATTTATTGCCAGTTATATTTTATCGATAGTATAAAATCCATTGGACCGAATTTGATTATTGTTTCCGTTTGGTAATTACATAAAAGTTAAAATTTCAGAAATAAAAATTTGAAATAAATGTAATTCAATATTACAAAGAATTTTTATATCTCTTTTGAAAAAATTAAATAACAACTCTTTTATAAAAGATTGAAAATTTTGTAAAGAAAAGTTGTAAAAAAATACGCAAATTCAAAACAACGATTTTTCCAGAGCAAGAAGATTCAGCACGCAGTGTACGAAGGCATGTGGTACAGCAAAGATAAGCGTTTCCACAGTTCTGTGCGCATTGTCATGGAATGTTCCAAACGTCCGATGCTGATCGCCGCTCTGCCAATGATACCGGCCAATTTTAATTCGGTACAGAAGGTACGTAATTTATTGCCAGTTATATTTTATCGATAGTATAAAATCCATTGGACCGAATTTGATTATTGTTTCCGTTTGGTAATTACATAAAAGTTAAAATTTCAGAAATAAAAATTTGAAATAAATGTAATTCAATATTACAAAGAATTTTTATATCTCTTTTTTGAAAAATTAAATAACAACTCTTTTATAAAAGACAAAATAAGAGTACTCAATAATCACTCCTTAACGAATCACTGTGTAGATAACCTTCAAAGATTGTTTTTTTTAATTATTTTAAATATGCAGTAAAATTGACTTTAAGAAATCGATGTATCGATGTACATTTGTATCCACGTATGTATGTATGTTTCATATGGGTTTCTATCTAGTTTTTATGGTAGTATGATCCTTTTTTTGTACATAAAAATAACTATTGTGACTTGTAATTTTCACTACAAACGGCTTGACACAACTTGAAGGAAGCCTTAATTTATAATATACTCGCTCATTTATTGACGTGTTCAATGTAAATCAAGGACTACGTGGTCTATGAAATTCAAATTTGCATTGTGGCTTCTTTTATGGCTTTCAATATGGCAACTTCTTAATATTATTTAAGTGGCTTAACATACTTTAATTCTTGATTTTAAACGTTTAGTGAAGTTTGCACAAAAATGAAATCTGTTGTCAACTTTGAATTTAATCACCTGTAACATTTAATCCCAGAAAATATCACAATGTAGCCAGGGTATACAGTGAGTGTTTATATAACAGCAATATGGCTCTTCTCTAAAAAGTTTTGTAAAGTACGAAAAACAATGGGGTAATCAATAATATTTCCAATGTACTAATATTAGAGTGTACATTTTTTTAAAGCATTATTTTCCCATGATTACTAACAATACCTGTTCTTGTTTACAGATTTTGGCAGCTGCGTATTCATACTACAATCTTCTAGCAGCTTTATACAAACATTAATTGAACGGACAATTCATTAATGTTCTCTAGAATTTAGCATAAATGTACTCATTTACATATTATAAAACTATAGACACAAAATTTAATTGTTTAATTTATTATCTGTCATATAAGAAGGAGTACTTTTTTGTCCGCTTTTCAGTGTAAAACTGTTTCTTGCATTTAGATTAACCAATTAGTTATTGTCTTTTTGCATTGTTTGTTTTTCGTATTCATTATGGAGTTGATGTCATCGCCATTAAGTACAGGCATACTAATGGGCACTGTTTTAAACAAAAGTGTCAATTTCAAACGGTTTTCCACATTAAGAAAATGAAAAAAATGGCTTTAGACCCACCCGAACTTTGTAAGTTGTTCAATGGACTGGAAAATATTTTGTTCCATGTTTGATTGTTGTCAGTTTCCTTCAAGAAATGGTAGTTTTTAAAAAAATGTGTTTTTAAATTACCAAAGTTGTAAAATAAGTAAACCTAATTTGTTTGTCTAAAATCTTAGCAGCTGTTCTCTAGCAAAGTTTATGATCTCACAACCCATCCGTTTATCAATTCTATATCTGTAGTGTTCGGTTGTTACCATTTCGTATCTGTTACTTATATATCACTAATATAATTTTTATTTTTTACGTATTATTTTTTATCAAAACGCGATCATTGTGTTAGTTTATTTTAGTTAATTTATTTAAAAAATACTATAACTCTGAAAGGCGATAAAATTAATAAAGTAAATGTCATTTATATTTTTATGAAAAAATGTTGTCAACGAAAAATATGAGCAACAAAATTGGCTATGTTTACAATCTCTGACATTTTATTAGTTTTCTTAACAATAATTCTACTTATTTTATATTACAAATCAACAAGTCCAAATCATAGTCCAAATTTATAGTTCGGATTTATGTATTATTTTAAAGTAGTATTCTTTATAACTTTACTGCATTAATAGTTCGTAAATTACGGTAACCAGCAGAATTTATTCAACAGTTTCCTTATGGCGGCAGTTTTAATTCATTAGAAATTTGTAATTTTTTTCTTGAATACTTAAAAAAATTTCAAACTTCGAAATTAGTTTGAAAATTGCAAAAATTAGAAATTAAAGTTTCTAAAATCATTAGATTTAAGACATTGAATTTGAGATTATAATTTCTTACATAAAATAGTTTAGTTCCTATAAAAACTTACTGAGTGGTCTGATATTATTTCAGAGCGCAGCAACTAAGGACGGAGCTTTATACAGCAATTTCATCATGCTTGTGATAAGCGTTTGGAACATGGCATTCATAATGTGGAGCGGGGACAGGGTGTTTATTGCGGTAATTATATTTTGACTAGAATTTTTCTTTTCTTTACTAAAAATTCTGCAGAAAAATGGATCGTCGCCGTAGCAGAAAATTCACTAGAAATCACACAGAATACCATTAATTTGGTACCCACACAATTTGTGTCTCTAATGTTACACAAGAACACAGTTTAGCATGTTATACATTTATAGTACATGGTACTCTTAGATGAAGGAATACCAAATATTGACAAACATATATATCTCTGAACCGATCTATTTAATATTACGCTACATATTTATGCATTATTTCTGGCTAAGTCAAAAATTTCCACGAGTCATTTTGTTGGGAAAACCTTACAAATATTGTATGTTGTTCGCACTTTTTACAAGGTACTTCCGTACTGGGTTTGAAAACGATCGGTTAATGCGTTTTGGCCAAACTGCGTAACAAACATACACACCAGAAAAATAAAAATAAAGAATACTTTTGCTCTTTAGATAATAATATTTTTTGTCGTTAACCCCTATGTTACTTCTGGATTCATGACGCTACATAGAATATTTCCGCCTAATTTCTTACAAAATCAGTTTCGTGGTTTACGTGTAAGTGTCCGTTACAGATAGAACACGAGGGAATTTTCGCCTCTTCTTCTTTTCGGCTTAAAAGGTTCTTCGGCTTTTCCGATTCCTATCTTCCATGTTTATTTCTCGTTCCATAGATCTACATCCGATCTCCTCTCTCTCTTGCTTCCTCCATCAATTCCTTCTCTCTCACTAAATATCGGTCTTCCTCTTTTTCTGCTACCATGTGGTTGAATTTTAGAATCTGTTTTGTAAGGAGATTTGTGTCCTAAATTTTCTGATTCTGTCCCTTTCTGTTTTGCATCCGTTAATACTGTTTTATCTACATTAGCATTTTTCAACACTTCCATCACCTAACGTATCCTTGTATATTCCAAGTACCTACAATTACTTGTCTGTAGCTTGAGTCGTCTTCGTTTAATCCATTCCCTCCGAGGCTCAATGTTTTTTAGCAATAACATCTTTCCGAGTATTTGAACGTTAACCCAATGCCTCAACTATCCGTCTTTGTAGGAACAAGGTTTGATTTCGGAGTATCCTTTATCATAGATGAGTACTCCTAATTCTCTTCAGCTAGGAGTCTCCTCCAGCCCACTGCAGAGGAGTATTTTCCACGGGTGGTATTTTATTTTCACTTGCACGCCGGTTAGAGCTTTCCCCTAACAGCCACCTGGAAACGCACCCTCGAGGAGTTTCACCTACGGTTCCTAAAAAATAAAATAAAAGAGATGAATTTTTTTAAATTAAAAATGATGTCGAATACTCGAAAAACTGAATTTTCAAGTTATATTTCATGGAAATGAGTAAATTCATTTCGGGCTAAATTTACATGTACATGCAAACTCGTACAGTGAGTAAATATAAAAATTAATATAACTAAAATTATTTCCAAAAAATGGTAATTTTTATTTCACAATCATAACTGGCATTAAATGTGCACATTTATAAACTTTTGAAGTGAATAAAAAATATAAAAATTCTTTATTTTAACGGATTTTAAAAATTCAAATTGCTAATTTATGCAGTTTTTAACGCTGACTACAACGGTGACATCAGATTTCCAAACAAAATTTAGTCAAAAGCATTACGAAATTTTAAAGAATCTAAATTTCCGCATTTTGAAACTGTTTAACGAATTTTTCTAGTTGAACTTGACCAAGCTTGTACTATAATCGATTTGTGTTCTAAGTCTGAGTCAAATAGAACCGAAATGTCGAGCGTAAGATTGTTAAAAAATATAGGCTATAAGTCTTATAAAGAAATAATATGTTGAATATTAAGACTGGTGAAGGTAATTTGTAATTTAATTAGCATCGTTTATACAAATTTATACTGAAGCAAGAAACGCTTTATTTAATGAATTCTCAAAGAGGAATTATTTAGTGTGACACACTTCCTGCTCGGAAAGGGTTCGGGTTGAGTACTTCAAAGGTCTGAAGCTAACCCTTCTCATTAACCCTGCTTCGTTGAGCTGCTACGAAACCTGACTTAATTAAGGTAAATATATACTGACATTTCTTCCTAACTATGTGTGCATTACCTTTGTTTAAAAATACACAAAAATTGATGGAATGCTGGAGTGGGGCATTTGTTTCACCAAGAATGCTTAAACAAAACAATACTATACTCTATTTACCAGTTTTATAGTAAAGAAATATATTACGTAGATACAGTCTGCAACAATAATTGCAAGAAATTCACTCACTGACGAGATACAATAACTCCCACCATCTATACAATATAAAAATGGAAGCTTACAATAGTTTGATACACAGGTTAATTCCACTCCCTATGGACAAAGAAGCTATGGAAATGAAGTGAACATCATTCCTTAATGAAGTACATAGCTGTTTCTAACGGATATAAAAGCTCAATTGTTGATAGGCTTATTGCCAAACACAAAAACAAAAATTAAAAAATTGTTCCCGATAAAAAAACATACATCTCCACGGAATATGGTTCAACTTTAAGCCACACCCTAAAAAAAGAATTATCAAAAAGAAAATATAAATGTCTCTTTCAGAACAACTAATAAGTTATCAACATTATTAATAAAGCCAGTTGCAAATACAAGTGGAGATAACTTTGAAAAAACTGGCATATACAAAATGAAATGTAGTGATTGCCTAAGCTTCTATATCGGTCAGACATCCCGCTCTTTTAAGAAAAGATTTAAAGAACACATACACAGAAGTGCATTATCGACAAACTCGGCTTTCGCAGAACATGTTATGGACAAAAACCATAAATTTGAAGACGTCCATACCAACATGGAAATATTACATTTGTGTCATAAAAGCAGTTATATGGATGCGATTGAAGAGTTTGAGATTTACAAGAGCAAAAAATCAGACACCCACAACATCCTTAATGGAAAACTTTCATTTAAATCAAATTTAATATATGACGTGGCTCTAAGGATAAGTGATTTGATTAAGTAAAAAAACCAACAGACGCACCGTAACTGATAACAATGACGAGCGCGCTACTAAAGATGGAGAATCCGCAGTCCGGAATGTAACGACGTACGAGTCGCGTGTGTAGCTTGGCCAAGCCGAATTTCATGGTGAATATTTTAAACATTTAATTGTGCTCAGTGTTTGTGATGTATGTTTTAATGTTTTGTTTGACTTTGTGACGACCTCGACAGAGGGATTTAACATTTTGTATAACGGCCTGAAGATGAAACGATAGAGATTCGAAACCGCGGTAGCCTTTAAGAGGTGAGAGGTTTGAGAGGATCGAACACAGACGGGAAGAATAGGTCATAATCCTAATTATTTGTATATGTAGTCCGGTGGCTTGTTACAAGAATGAAATTTGTGTACATTACAAAGTTTTATAAAATCCGTTTCACAATTAAAATTTGCTTTCACAAGTAGTTTAATTTATAGCGAAATCTCACCGGGAAAATGAGCTTTTGGAAGTGCCATCATAGTAAACCCCAGATCCGGCACCTTGAGAAATGAGCACCGATCTGACATCTGGACAATTTTTTGAGGGTTTGTCTATATATGTAGCCTACATATATACGTAGTTCATATATATAGTTATATATATATATATATATATATATATATATATATATATATATATATATATATGTATATGTGTGTGTGTGTGTGTGTGTGTGTGTGTGTGTGTGTGTGTGTGTGTGTGTGTGTGTGTGTGTGTGTGTGTGTGTGTGTGTGTGTGTGTGTGTGTGTGTGTGTGTGTGTGTGTGTGTGTGTGTGTGTGTGTATTGTGTATTAGCACGCTTATGTTCGCAACTTTGGTCCAGTCTTAATTAAAACGTGACACGAAACACGACCGAGTTACCAGTTTGACCAAGTTCGTTAACCATCGAAATTAGTTTAACAGTTTCAAAACTGTCATTTTATATAATTAAAAATTCATAACTTTTTTTATCTTATGTATGTACGTGTGTATTGTGATTTCACCGTCACAAACAGCGTTGAAAACTGCGTAAATTAGGTTTTTGAAATTTACGAATCCTTTGCAATTAAACAAAGTTTAGATGCGGTCAGGATTCTTTTTTCTTAAGATAGTGAAACAAGAAATTCAAAAAGTGTGAGTTAAAGGAATACTTTGAGAAATTCGTTCGCCTCTATCATTTCAGCGAGACTGCTGCTTACAGCGATTATTTCGCGTGCGCATGTGCTTGTATGGCCGTATTGCTATATAATTCACAAGTGATTTTGTTGCTCACTACAACGTGACAACGCTCATATCTTATTAGCGGCATCAAGGTCAAAGTGTTAACTCACCCCTCGACAGAATTCCAGGAAGTATCTGTTATGCAAGACTAGATAGCCTACATCAATAATAGGCAAATTGAATTCTATTTATTATTCCATATCTTTTCTATGATAATTGCATAGCGTCAGTAGGCTAATACTGCAGCAAGGGTCTCTATTTAACTTCAGTGAGTAGTTCTTACAACAAACATAGGCATAACTGTTTACAATTTTTTTACTTGACATTAGTTTTCATGTAGTTAAAACTATTTTTCGCCTTTGTAAAAAGGGAGAATGCAAGTATGATAGGGATAAAACCATAGGGATAGGGCAAGCAATGTGATATTGTAAAAGAGAATGGTTCATATTATGAGAGGAATCAGGGATGTAATCTGTGCGAATTACGGTAGCAATAATTATCTCGCTAATAAATAATTATGGGTCATCTCTCTTGTTTTGTTACAACATGTAACATTCCGGTTTATTTAAGGTTTTTTCGTATTAGACAAGTTATACCAACTACTTCCCTATAATTAATATTTATAGTTCAGTACTGATTTAATAATAACACATTGGCACACTGGTACATTTAACAAAAATGTGGAAATTTAAAAAACATAATAGAAAACTACAGTTATACATTTCCTTTTGAGAAGACAAAAGGTAATATGATCGATTGAATTTCACATTTTTTTTTGTAATTTAAAACTATATTTCGTTACTTTAAAAAGGTAAACTGCAAGTATTAAAGGGGTAAAACTAAAGTAAATTTGTAAAAGAGAATCATTCAAATTATGTGAGATATCAGGAACATAATCTGTGCAAATTATGCGAAGCGATATGAGAGGTTCTATGCAACTGTGAGAGTAGTAAGGATGATTCTGTGAAAAGCATAAGAAATAATAGATACTTGAATACAAGTTGAAAAATAATATTTTAAAAAATAATAAATAAAAAAATTAAAACTATTAAAACTGTTCGTTTCAGGTTCTTCGCAGACTTTGATGCAGTCTCTGGTTGGTTGGTTACAGCCTCCTACATTTTCGCACAACTTGCTATCTGCTGCGGAGTGTTTCTTGTACATCAGGTATTTATTAATCTACTAATGGTGTAAACTAATGTTCATTTGATTCTTTTATTTTCCAACATATTTATGAATACTTACAGGTTCACTGTTATAAGTAAACAAAACAAAGTATACACAAACAACACACACACACACACACATTTATATATATAATAATTAATTATTTCCTACTCGTTGCCTACTGACGAACCAATCGTAGCCTCTGATTTTATATTTTTAAAACTGTAACCACCTTCAACATTCGAGTTTTTATAATTAATTTTAATAAATTTTTTCCCTTGCACGTTGTTTTTCACTGGCTATTTTTTGAGCAATACCAAATTGTCACACGCATATTTGAAGCAAAATTCGGGTCACTATTATTGCCTGATTTATTTACTTGTTACGTTAAAAGTCTCTTTACTGTGTTTCATGTGAATAACGATTTCATCAAAAAAGTGAACATTTTTATATATAATTACTTGTATAAATGTATATATATTTATATATATTTTATATATATTTATATAAAATAATCACTTTTAGAGAATCATTCAAATTATGACAGATATCAGAGACATAATCTGTGCAAATTATGAGAAGCAATATGAGAGGTTTTCTGCAAGTGTGAGGGAAGTAAGGATGATTACGTGACAAGCATAAGAAACAATAGGTACTTGAAATACAAGTTAAAAAATAATATTGTAACAAAGAATATGTAAAAAAATTAAAACTAATAAAACTGTTTGTGACAGATTCTTTGCAGACTTTGATGCAGTCTCTGGTTGGTTGGTTACAGCCTCCAACATTTTCGCACAACTTGCTATCTGCTGCGGAGTGTTTCTTGTACATCAGGTATTTTTTAATCAACTAGTTATTTTATTAATCTACATGGTGTAAACTTACGTTAATTTTGTTTCTTTTATTGTCCAACATATTTATTTGAACAATTACAGGTTCACGTGTTATAAATAAATAAAACAATGTAGTATGTATACACAAACACACGCACCCTCACACACACACACACACACACACACACACACACACACACACACACACACACACACACACACACACACACACACACACACACACACACACACACACACACACACACACACACACACACACACACACACACACACACACACACACACACACACACACACACACACACACACACACACACACACACACACACATATATATATATATATATATATATATATATATATATATATATATATATATATATAAGTTATATAGACAATTATTGTAAACTTTGCTAGATTTAGTGTTAGACTTAGCTATATTTAATGCTGACAGTTTAGCTTTTAGCACAGTAAGCATTTTCATGTACCTAGAGAAGAAAGAGCAGAAGCTCAGTGTGAATCGAGGTCTCACTCAGTTCGCATCTCAATGCATATGAGACGAACTTAAATAATTATTATAAGTTTTAAGTGGATATTAAAGTCTTATTTTAATTATTAAAAAGTTGTTTTTTTAAAAAGCGACGTCCCCGAAATCATACCATAACTGGCGCAGTCGGTAGGACACTTCGGGAAAATTAGGGCATATAATTTTTTCAGTTTCAACTGTTAACCGAAGTGTCGAACAAAAGACCAACCGTTTAATTTAATAAGTGCATATTACTAAATTGAACACAACCAACCGGCAAAGTGAATATTTGCAACCGTAGAGTGAACATCTACATCCGAACCGAAGTGAAGTGAAAAAATTGTGTAAAAGTTCAGTGCATCACGCAATGAGCATAGAGTTTTGGATTTTGTAAGTAATACAAAGAAGAATAACCTTTGTGAATCTGTATACATTATCCTTAGTTATTTATAACATTTTAACTTTAAATAATAATTAAATTAAATTTTTACAATGGCAACTCCTGTTTTAAAGAAGGAATATCTAGATATGATTCCGGAATATTCTGGAGAACCTACAATGTTAAGTAGATTCATATCAATTTGTGACAAAATAGTTGCTAAATTTTATGTAGCTAGTAATCCTGAAGACTTTCAAAATGAATATTTGATGTCGACGATTTTAGCTAAGTTAAAAGGATCTACTTTAGAATTAGTTGTAAGTTCTAATAGCTATGCTTGGTTAGATGTAAGGAAAACACTTTTATCTTGTTATTCAGACAAAAGAGATTGCTTTACATTAAATCTCGAAATAGCTGAACTAAAACAAGAAGTCAATGAATCACCATTTAAATCCTATGACAGAATACAAAAATTGTTAAACCTGCAAATAGAATATTTTGTAAATAAAGAAGTAGGCAACCATTTGGTACTATGCGAGTACGTCCAAAAATTAGCTCTACGAGTTTTATTAAGAGGGCTACAGGAACCATTAGGTTCTCTTATGAGAACGAAAAATCCCACAACTTTGGGTGAGGCACTTAACATGCTTACAAACGATTTCCAGTTTAAAAAAAACGGATTATTCCAAACAAACAGTTCCAACATTCCACCAAAAAACCAATATATGCCAATCCGTAAACCAATACCTAACCATCAGTCTCAACAAAACCCTTACAAACAATTGCATCAACCACCACAACCCAATTCTAACTATGGACACAGACAACCTTACAATCAGACACAAAAACATTTCGTAACTAATTATACTCCAAAAGCAGATCAAAGTTATCGACCCACGCCAATGAGCATTTCTACTAGACAAACGGGCACCGCGATTAGACAAAATAAGTTATACCAGATGACCAGCAAGCAGGTTGACCAAGAAAGCGATGACCACGCGATGTACGAACTGACGAGGCAAATACCTAATATTTCCTTATCAGACCAGGATGTAACAGACGAGAATTCGGAAGAACAATGTTTTGACTACAACCACACTGACGAAGACTGTGAAGATAACCACTTAACCTCACAATCCGAAGAGAATTATTTTTTAGAGATGACCAACTCAGGAACCGATTTTCGATAATGAATCTGAGGAGTGATAACAATCACTTACCTTTTATATACGATCCGAATACTAACTTTAAAATATTAATCGACACTGGTAGTACACGATCTTTTATAAGAAAATCATTAGGCCTAGAATGTTTTAAAACAAGTATAATTAAAGAACCCTTTGAAGTAACCACTGCACATGGCGTTTCAAGAGAAAACTTTAGTTGTAAACTACCTTTGTTATTTAAAAAGGAAATGAAATTTTACCTTTTTGACTTCCATAAACAATTTGATCTATTGTTAGGTTTGGATAACATTAAAGATTTGGGAATAAATTTAGATTTTATAAATAATAAGATAACCTTGTGTGGTAAGAAGATTCCTATTCATTATTTTAACACGGAAGAAGACGTATCACAAAAAAGAACAGACTCTGTTAAACAACAAATTTCAAGTTACATAGTACAAGCTAGAACCAGTCAAATTATGAAAATTTCAGTAAATAATATAAATAACGGTGAAGGAGTGTTAGCATATAAACAAATAAATGGGTTAGAAATTCCACAATGTTTAGTAACAATACGTAACGGCGAAGCTCTTTGTCCCATTACGAACAACACAACAAGAAATATTAAATTGACTATAAATGAAAAATTTAAATTAGAACCCATAAGTGATTACAATATTTATGAAACAAAAACATTGGACAATAGAATTAATTTTAATATGACTGATTACAAAAGTCGGAAAAATATTTTTGATTTGTCAAAAATTAGAGTAGAACATATGAATTCGGAAGAAAAAATTGCCATTACTAAATTAGTACAAGAGTACGCAGATATTTTTCATGTTGACGGAAATAACTTGACCTTCACTAATCAAATAAAACATATAATTCGAACCACAGACGAAATTCCCGTATATTCTAAAAACTACAGATATCCAGAAATTTATAAAAACGAAGTTAACAAACAAATTGATGATATGCTGAATCAGGGAATTATTCAACCTTCTCAATCCCCGTGGAACTCTCCAGTTTGGATTGTACCCAAAAAGCAGGACGCCTCCGGGAAACAAAAATTTCGACTAGTAATTTTCAGAGGCCTAAACTCAAAAACAATTGATGACCGATTTCCTTTACCAAATATAACAGATATTTTAGACAAATTAGGACGATCTCAATATTTCTCGACATTGGAAGTAGGAATCCCGGCGGCATATGCCAACGCTCTGATTGGTCGAGTGTGACGTTATGCTGTGACGTCAAGCTGTGACGTAATGGCGTGACGTAGGTAAGACGTCATGGCGTGACGTAGGGTGTGACGTCATCTCGTGACGTAGGGTGTGACGTAGGGTGTGGCGTAGGGTGTGACGTAGGGTGTGCCGTAGGTGTGTGTTGACATCACGGTACTCGCCCGGTCCGTCGTTGCTGACGTCGTCGTCGGTGCGTGCCCGCCGCCATCGTGTTACGTACCCGGGGCCGGTGGATAGTGTGTTATATAAACATATAAAGTTGTGACGTCGGTGTGTGCGTTATTAATTAATCGAATAAATAAATGTATACCAGAAAAAAAAGTTGCGCGTTTTTGGCGGGGCTCGAACCAGGGAACGTTGCGCGTGTGATGCGCACGCTATAACCACTGTACCACGGGAGCGTCTTTGGAAATTAGTGCGATTCGAGATATATGAATGAACACCGATTCCGCTCGGGTTTGCCCAATCGAATCGCCATCGTGGTACGTGCCCGGGGTCTGTGGATAGTGCGTTATATAAACATATAAAGTACTTCATTCTATGACCGCCGCCGCCGCCATCGTGTTACGTGCCCGGGACCTGTGGATAGCTCGTTATATAAACATATAAAGTAAGTTTATCTATGGCCGCCGCCGCCGCCATCGTGTTACGTGCCCGGGGCCGCTGGATAGTGCGTTATATAAACATATAAAGTAAGTCTATCTATGACCACCTCTCTCTCCCTCTAACCTCATCAGCCATCGTGTTACGTGCCCGGGGCCTGTGGATAGTGCGTTATATAAGCATATAAAGTACGTCATTCTATGACCTTTATCTCTCTCTCTCTCTCTCTCTCTAGCCACCGCCGCCATCGTGTTACGTGCCCGGGGCCTGTGGATAGTGCGTTATATAAACATATAAAGTACTTCATTCTATGGCCGCCACCGCCGCCATCGTGTTACGTGCCCGAGGCCTGTGGATAGCGCGTTATATAAACATATATAGTAAGTCTATCTATGACCACCTCTCTCTCTCTCTCTCTCTCTCTCTCTCTCTCTCTCTCTCTCTCTCTCTCTCTCTCTCTCTAGCCACAGCCGCCATCGTGTTACGAGCCATGGGTTTGTGGATAATGTGTTATATAAACATATAAAGTAAGTTTATCTATGACCACCTCTCTCTCTCTCTCTCTCTCCCTCTCTCTCTCTCACTCTCGTCTTACGTGAAAAATAAGGAAAAAGAAACAAAGATGTAAACATAAAATTGTATTAGTTTTATTGTAAACACCGTTTGCTTGCAAAACAATCAAACAGAAAAAAAACACTTGAATACATGACATATAGTTGAATTATGGTAAATATTGAGTTAATGGAAAAAAGACTTACAAATCAGTTACAAGGTACAAATAAAAAAATAATGAACACTTAAAAAAAAAATACAGATTTCGAGGCACAACTTAATGCTATACAGTTAGGAAACATAACAATGCATCACAAAAGTCAGTACAGTATCAATATTAATGTTTTTTTTTCATGTGCTCAAATAGTTAAAAATACAATTTCTGAACGTCCACAATAAATGTACGACAAACTGGGCAACGTTGTAAGTAATTCGAGCATTCACCACACAAAACATGTCCACAAGGGAGTAAAGCGGTGTCTTGAGGCTGGTCTAAGCAAACAGAGCAATGAGACGGCAAACGAGGTGGATTACAACCATCAGTTCTCGGTGAAATGAAAGCAGTTTGTATGTCCACAGGACGCGGTCCATGACGGTTCAGTTTGTCAAATCCTACAGAGAAGGAACGGCTGAGTTCAAACGCAGCTAGTCTGTAGTTCTGTACGGCAAATAGGCGATCTGTACTGTATGGAGAACACCTAGAAAACATTTCCAAATCGACGAATGCTGTGCGTAAATTCTCCACAGTGTCACGAATCACGTTTAATGTGACCGGTGTAGGAGGGAGATCATCCTCTGTGTATTCTCTGAAACATCGACGACACTAAAAAAAAAAAACATAATTAATTTATATATTAGTTTTGAAAATACAGGTATTTTTGTGTTCCCATTCCCCCCCCAAAAAAAATACTTACAGAAACCCTCAACCTATATCGCTGATTGAAGGAAATATAACGAGACATAAATCCTGGTGAGGTCAGTCGTCCGCACCAAAAGTGTCTAAAGCCGTTCTCACTAACCGACTCAGGTACATCCAAAAATACAAAGGTGGATGCAGAGGAACTCACCGAAGGGTTGGGAGACGGTTGATCAGCCTGTCTATCAGCAGAAGCAGCAGCAGGAGGAGATTGATCAGTTTGTCTATCAGCAGAAGCAGCAGCAGGAAGAGGAGATTGATCAGTTTGTCGATCAGCAGGAGAAGACTAATAAAAAAAAACACACACACACACACACTTGAAAATATTTTTAAAAAATATTATAAAAGGGACAAATATGTATATATATATATTATACTTACAGGTGTTCTTCTTCTCTGGTTCTCCATGGAAGTAATGAAGTATTTAGAAAATATGAAAACGATAGATAGTAAAAAATAATGACGTGTGGTAGCAACCGTCACTGTGCCGTGTAGAAAAAATATTATTAAAGTTTTTTTATATAATAAACAACTTTTAAAAAAAAGTACAGTCATTCCTCAAAGTGTCCATCTTCCTGTTCTAAGTGTAGGAGAATTGGACCGAAAACGTAATAATAATAATAATTTAAAAAAAACCGTAACAAGATCTGTATAACAAATAAAATATATATATATATATATATATATATATATATATATATATATATAAAAACATACCTAAGACACACTTTTTTCGAATCCACAAAGTTACAGTTTATTGTTTTTGTTTGTGTATCCCACACTGTCTGTAAGCGCATGTATCTAATGAAAAACTATTCATATTGCAAAAGTACTGTAAAAATAGTAAATTGTGTACAAATTGTATAGACACAACCTTTTAGGAAGGCGTAGAGAAAAAAAATTATTTTGAAAAAAAAAACATATCACTAACCTAATATTTACCACAATTCAAAAAAAAATTACTGGATTCGTAAAGTTACAGTTTGCCCAACATGAGCGATCACAGTCAGCATTTTACCGTTTAATTGATCTAGCTCTGATACAGAAAACGTATCAGCGTATCGTTATGGTAGAAACGCGCTATTCAAGTCGCCGTTTTCGTTTTTAAATTCTATCAAAAGAGACATTCCAAATTTTGTCGGTACCTGTTTCACACCTAGTATAGGAAACGGAGTACCAATATTTAACGAACGAATAGGCACCGTGACTATCGGATTAACGTTATTAAAACGTTCGATCATATTAAAACAGGAAGAACTACTCTTTGAGGATGACGATGTCATACTTACGGTTTTTTTTTTTTTAAAAATAACGTTAACTAAAACACGCACACACAAATACACGACACAGCTAGGCGAACTGAAAAACGTAGAATGACAGAGGTAAGACTTTAATTCGAGTATATATAGGAAAAGCAGAACACGCCGCGCATATACACAATGCATTCAGCCTTAACGCTAAAGTGATTGGCCTTGTACGTTATGTGAAGCCTGAATTTGCGGTGAACATATGGTGGTTAGTGTTATCGCTTCAACGGTAGAGTGACCTAGTGCAGCTGCCTAGTAGGTTTTAAATTTGACACGTGTAGTTTATAACGTGAAGGTCAACCAACGCTACCGTTGGATGATGAAATGAACAATTGTGTTATAAATACAGGCGTAACAAGGGCGTCAAACCCATTTGCCTTTTGCGCTAGACACTGGAATGATCGCAGCTCGTAAGTTGTATTCTATTATGTCTGTTGTTATCTCTCTCTCTCATTGCTTGTGTTAATTAACAGAAATAATTATAAGTTTTGTAAAAGAATAATTTTTATATAATAGCTAAAAGCATTACATACTAAACACTGCCGTCTTCATAAAATAATAACTTTTTAATAATAAACACTATCTTTGTACTTTAAAATAATAACGTTTACTAAATAATATTTTTTTTGTATGTAATAAACACTATTTTTGACATAAAATAAAAACTTTTTATGTACTAGGTAAACAAGATATTTTTCGAAAGAATATCGGTTTTCAAATAAAATATTTTTTTTTTTTATAGTAGGTAAACACTACCGTTTTTCAAAAAAAAAAAATTAAAGTCTTAAATAATATTTTTGTATAATAAACAGTACCGATTTTTTCTAATAATAATAATAATGGCCGCTGTTATATAATGGACCAAAGTGACGTTTAAATTTAATCGGACGCCTTCAGACGCTGACGAGATTCAATGGGTCAAACAAGGTCTGACGGAACTCGTGGATGTTATGACAAAAGACGCTACCGAGGAAGATCGTTTGGGTTTCACTCTGACCAGCTTGAACTTTAAAAATCGCGAACCCGGTTACGTAGCTTTTAGACCGGCAACGGAAGTGACCGCTGACGCCCTCTGGAATATTTTCGGTGGCATAATCCAGAGCAATGCCGAAACGTTCACTACCAGTGACGTTTTCAAAGTGGATTGCACCAAAGTGAACGTTCCACTGGGTCGCGGGCGTAATCGTGTTAGACCGGGGCTCTTCAATAACTTTGCCGAATAGTGTAAAGCTAGAAGGGGGATCGTGGTGATTAAGAACAACGATTCACTGTGTCTCCCGTGCTCACTGGTAGTGGGTAAAGCGCATGCGGACAAAGACCGAGATTACAAGGCCATCATACAAAATAGGCGAAAAAGACAGACTATCGCGGCCCGCCAACTGATGACCTACGCCGGTGTTGACATAGGGGATGCGGGAGCAGGGGTGGTAGAATTACAACGATTCCAAACATTCCTGACCGATTATAAAATAACCGTCTATTTCGCCTGCAGCTAAAAATAATAGCTGCTTTCGCCTGCAGTTATTATTGTGTAACTTGCCACGCCCCTTACGACCACCGAGACGAGCACAGATGCCAGGCGCGGTGTAACGCTTGTAAGCGAACGCCGCATTGCGTAAAGGACGACAGCGCGATCCATTGCAGCGATTGCAACAGATATTTTAAAAATAAAAATTGTTTTACCGCCCACAAAGGGTATGTCTGTCAGTCCGTACAGGAAAGCGCGAAATGTAACAAACTGATTCTAACTAAAACACGGAAAGCCGAGCACGTTTGCGGTGAAATTTATTGCAAGGTGTGCAAAGACTATAAGCAGTCGGACCACCTATACTACATGACGGTCGACACACGTAAACCTCTTGTCAGAGACTTCCTGTTCGTTTTTTTCGACTTCGAGACGCGCCAAGACGAAGTTCTGGACACGGCTCGGGTGCACCGAGTTACCTTGTGCGTGTCCAAACAGTATTGCTGGGAGTGTATGATACGCTTGACGCAAGACTGCCCCCACTGCGGTACCAGAACGCGCGTGTTCCAAAAAGATCCGGTCCGCAGGTTCATGTCCTACGTCATGGACGTGCGCAAGACGTACAAAAAAGTGTGTGTCATCGCGCACAACGGTCAAGCGTTCGACCACCAATTTATTTTCAAGTACGTGCTCGAAAGACAAAATTCACGCCGAAACTCATCACGCGCGGTTCCAAGGTCATCCTCATGGACTCCCTAAACTACATGCCTATGGCTCTATCGAAACTCCCCAAAGCGTTCGATCTGCCGCCGGAAAACAAAAAAGGCTATTTCCCCCATCTGTTCAACACTTTGGCCAACCAAAATTACCTAGGTCCCATGCCCGGCCGCGAGTACTACTGCCCCGACTCCATGTTCGACAAGAACCACAAGGAGTTTTCGAAATGGTACGAAGAACAGGTGCGCAACGAATACGTGTTCGATTTCCAAAAAGAGATTTTCGAATACTGTTATTCGGACGTAGATATACTGGCACAAGCGTGCATAAAGTTTCGCGCCTCGTTTCTGCAGGAATGCAAAGTGGACCCTTTCCTGGAAGCCGTGACCATCGCCAGCGCGTGCAACGTGGCGTTCAGACGTAACTTTCTGAAGGCCGACACCATCGGCATAGTTCCGAAAAACGGCTACCGTTTGGCCGACAAACAGTCGCTCGCCGCTCTGCAATGGCTGGCCTCGGTAGAGGAAAAGGAGCGGGGGCGGACCGCCGACGACGACGACTACCGTTTGGAACACGCCGGTCGTGGTAGGGAGAAACAGATTGCCGGCATGAAAGTGGACGGTTATTGCGCCCGTACGGACACCGTATACGAGTTCCACGGCTGCTACTGGCACGGCTGCCAACGGTGTTTCCCTCACGGGCGCGAAGCGCCCCTAGAGGATGACCCGTCCGACACGCTCGACGCTCGTTTGCAGAGAACCATGGCAAAAATCGATAAACTGTCACGTCTGGTCTCTTCGGTAGTGGAGATGTGGGAGTGCGAGTTCAAGGCACCGCCTCATCTCGCCTTCCAACCCACGGCACCCCTGAATCCTAGAGACGCTTTCTTCGGCGGTCGTACGGGTAACGTGCGCACCTATCACGCTTGCAAAGAGGGAGAAAAAATACACTACGTGGACGTGTGCCCCCTTTACCCGTGGGTGTGCAAGTACGGTCGATACCCCTTAGGCCACCCCAAAATTCACGTAGGCGATGCTGACTGCAGGAGGGCGGGCGTGGAGGCGGACGACTTGCTAAAGTGTACCATCCTTCCGCCTCGCAAACTCTACCACCCCGTGCTGCCGGTAAAGATGCATGAGAAACTGATGTTCGTGTTGTGCCGCACATGCGCGGAAACACTGAACGTCTCCGACTGAGACCACGACGTCGACCGACGAGCGCTGACCGGGACTTGGACTATGGACGAAATCCATAAGGCCGTGGACAAGGGGTACGTCATTTTGGAAATGTTCGAAATGTGGCAGTACAAAATGGCGTCTTTCGACCAGGGCGGCGGCTTATTTACAGATTTCATTAATAAATTTTTAAAAATAAAACAAGAAGCTTCCGGCTACCCCGACTGGTGCACGACCGACGAGGACAGACAAAAGTACATAGACGATTATTTCACGGCCGAACGGGTGACACTGGAAGCGGCTAAAATCGAAAAGAACGAAGGACGACGCTCGCTGGCCAAATTGATGTTGAATTCCTTTTGGGGAAAATTCGGCCAGCGGAAAAACCAGACAAAGACCGCGATCGTCAGACATCCCAACGAATTGTTAAAAATGTTGGTCAGTCCGTCCGTTCGCGTTATCAACATCCAGGAGGTGAACAACGAAACCATCGTGGTGAACTGGGAGTACGTCGAAGACGCCTGCGAGGTTCTTCCTACGGTCAACGTCGTACTCGCCGCTTTCACGACGGCTCAGGCGCGACTTAAACTTTACGAACACCTGGATGCCCTTGACAGACAGACCATTTACTACGACACTGATACTGTACTCTACCTGGAAGGTGCACACAAGATAGAGACGGGTGACTACTTAGGACAGATGACGGACGAACTCCTGGAGTACGGTCCCGGTTCGTATATTACGGAATTTGTATCCGGTGGATCGAAAGTCTACGGTTACAAAGTTTTGTCCACTAAATGTAACGAACTGGTCACCGTATGCAAGGTTAAAGGACTCACATTGAATCTCAGCACGTCTGGCATTGTAAATTTCGAGTCGTTAAAGAGAATGGTTCTCGACGACGACGCCGATAAACAACCGGAAACCATTACGGTCACAGACAAAAGGATTCGTCGCACTAACGATCACCAAGTGATCACGGTGAACGAATCGAAAATACTTCGGGTGACAGGTGCGAAAAGAAAACGCTGCGTTGATTTCGATACACTACCGTACGGTCACCGTAGCAAAAAACAACATTTAGAGTAGAGAGAGAGAGAGAGAGAGAGGGGCACAGACAGACAGAACACTTTTTTCAAAATATTTTTTACCCTCTTTCTTATTGCTGAATGCAAGGTCACTGGCGAAGTGTTAATTCTCTCGTAAACATGACTGTTTGTGTGTGAATGTCCCCTCTGGCGAAGCGTGACCGCACTCGTAAGGGAGAATGTCCCTCTGACGAGGTGTAACAACCCGTAAGGTGTATGGTGTAATAAGAAAGACGGTAAAAAAAACAAATGGAGGTATCAGCAGAGGAATAGTTATTTTTTTTTTTTGGAATGGATACCACGCGAGGGTGGCGAAGGTTGGGGCCACCCTCCATAAAAAAAAAAAGTATAAAATCTTTAGTTTCAGGTAGATAGTCGTCAGTCAGTCAGTCAGTATGAACGTGAGACGTGAAATAGCCGGTGAGCTGCATAAGCCGGCACGAAGAAATTTCAAAACACGTCGTGTCTCGCTGAAGGGTGTGGATGATTTATATCAGGCGGATTTAGTGGAAATAATCCCGTATGCTAAGAGTAACAACGGCTACAAATATATACTGACAATGATAAATTATCTGTCGAAATTCGCTATAGCCGCCCCGTTGAAAACAAAGACGAGCGGCGAAGTGGCGGCCGCTCTGGAAACGATACTCGAAAAACACCCAATGCGTCATTTTCAGACCGATCAGGGTAAAGAGTGGTTCAACGCTCACGTGGGTAAACTGATGAAAAAATACGGCATCAACCATTACACAACGTATACGGATAAGAAAGCGTCTATAGTCGAACGGCTCAATCGTACTTTGAAAACGAAAATGTGGCGCGAATTTACGGCTCGCGGCAGTTACGAATGGGTAGATTTATTAAAATCGGTAGTTCAATCTTACAATACCACTGTGCACAGCACTATCGGTATGAAACCCGGTCGAGTGACGCGAAAACACGAAAAACAACTTTTGAAGAAAGCAAACGGTCAGGGTGGTGGTGGTGGTGGTGGTGACAGGTCCGAAAAGTCTAAATTTAACGTGGACGATAAAGTAAATATTTCCAAGTATAAGAAGACCTTCGCTAAAGGCTACCTACCGAACTGGACGAACGAGGTGTTTTCTATTTACGCCGTAGTTCCGACCGCTCCTACCACGTACATTTTACAAGACTCGAAAGGCGAGATTCTGAAAGGCGGTTTTTACGCCGAAGAAATAAGTAAAACTAAAGTGGGCGATGTTTATCTCGTGGAAAAAGTATTGCAATCGAAAGGGAACAAAGTTCTGGTGAAGTGGTTAGGCTTTGACAAGTCGCACAACTCGTGGATCGATAAGCGCAAACTAATCGCTTGAAACAGGATATCCGTTTCCTGTGTCCCCACACGCGGCCACATTTTTTACATTCGGACAAAGGATACTATTTATTAGACACGCGCGCACACGAGCGGCTCAGTATCGAACGATAATGCGTATCGAGACGTCGCGTGAAAAATTGCAAATTTCAAATTTCGACGTTTTTGCAGGCGGCGGCGGCGGCGGCAAGAGTAAACGCCATAGCTCGCTTTTGCCCAACACTATTCGTTGTATCGTATGCGGTCCTTCCAATTGAGGTAAAACTAACGTCGTGTTCAATTTACTTTTCGACACGAACTGTTTGAGATTCGCGAACGTTTACGTATTTTCGAAATCTCTGCACCAGCCGAAATACAAACTATTGGAAACGGTTTTCACCGAGGACACGTGTATAGGTTATTTCCCGTGTACAGAAAACGAAAGTGTCATCGACCCCAGCGAGGCCGAACCGAATTCCGTAATGATATTCGACGATATAGCGTGCGAGAGACACGATAATATACGCAAATATTTCACAATGGGGCGTCACAATAATATAGACTCATTTTATCTAGGCCAAACGTACAGTAGGATTCCGAAGCAGCTGGTGCGCGACAATGCCAACTTGCTGGTAGTATTTAAACAGGACGAACTCAATTTGAGACACATTTACAACGATCACGTGAACACGGACGTCACGTTCGGTATTTTTAAAGATATCTGTGCGGCAGCGTGGAAAGAGAAACACGGGTTCTTGGTGATAGACAAAGACAGCGAGATAGAAGAAGGCCGGTACAGGATAGGATTCGATCGTTTCTTCAAAGACCTGCAATGAGAATATACACGTACAACGATATAGCCGCGTATAAGAACGCTTCTTCTACACTTCCGCGGCGACAGCCACCGAAATCGAACCTGTGCGCGTGGTATTACGCGGATAGGAAACGGTATTGCGGCAATTACTGTAGTAGATCGGGAAAACACGGTGACGTATTCAACAGACGTTGTTGGCGCCATAAAAGGCGCGGTGGCTACAGTAGGACCGTCCCGCCTGTCGTAATTCTGATGATCGCTAGCGCTTCGCGCATTTACAACAGGGATATTTGGATGAAATTTCTGTGCGAGAGTGAAAAACGCGGAGTCCCGTTCGAACTGGTAATCTACAACGAACACATGCTCAAAGGTACAGTGCGACACACTCAAAATCTACTCTAAAGTTTCAGACCGTTTCCGGATCTCTTTAATTGTACAGTCACCCCCGGTCACGGGAACCTCGAGTACACTCAAGTCTATTTGGACATGTTGCAGTACGGCTGTTTATTCCCGAACGCGTCCAGATGTGTGGTAATTACAGAAAGAAGTATACCCATACGCGAACCCGTGGAAGCCTACAGACTGATTACAAGTTCGAGATGTATGATTGACGTGAGCTATAACGTAAAATACGGTCCCGTGCCGCCGCTTTTGCCTCACAATACACGGGGCAGAGCATTCGAAGCGGTGAACAACAAAGCGCAAGGTATGTTTACGGTAGAATTTCTTAAAGTCGCCCTGCCGAGCGTCGTCGAACAGTGCCGACACTTTGGTCTCTCTTTTGACGGTCACCGTTACAAGGTCGTCGACACGCGACAATTGGAAACATGGCGTAATTATACGGGTGCGAATTTAGACGAATTCCTCTTATTGAATTCGTATCTTTTAGCTTCATCATCTTCGATTCGTCCTCTAGTTCGGCTGAAAGAGTACATGCAGGATACGCCGCGAGACGATCACCTATTGGTAGCCGAAATATCGGAGTGGCGTGACAACGTGAAACGCACGTTTGTTTTCACGGACGCGCGTAAAACTATGCGGATCCCGTTTTTCGATAACAAAATGTACGGTTATCTGAGAGGGTTGCGTTGGGAGGGTAGAAGGTTTTTGTACGCGTCAGCCGGTGACGTTATACAATATCTGTTGTCCGCGAAAAAGTTTCTACTTTTCTTTAGATCGCTGGAGTTGCCCTGAACAACAACATATATAAATAACGCTACATATTAGAACAGCTGTTCATTCGGCGATATGACGTTAACCGGTGATCTGACTACGCTCGAAATCGATCGGTTGAAAGACGCCTTGAAGCGGAAATATATGCAGATGAAATTCGGCGATGCCGATATGGACGTACAATTGACAAGACAATACAAACCCATCATCAAAGAGTTGACGAAAATACAAGACGCCTGGCAGACGCTACTACCCGTTATGACAAAAACTGAAAAACAAGAAGAAGAAGAAGAGGAAGAAGAAGAAGAAGAAGACCATTCTATGATGTCGGCAGTGTCGACACCGAAAAGAAAAACATCATCATCATATCCGAGCTTCCTTGATACGCCAGTCATTGCGGAAACATCATCATCAGGATCTACTTCTTTATCTCCTGCTGCTGCTGCTCTTCCGAAAGTGTCTCCACTGCAGCAGCAGCAAAATGTAGCTAGTTATGTGTCGACACCGTAAGGACGTGACGAATCGATAGAATGGATAAACAAGACGTTTAGCCACCCTGTAGTACGTAAATACATGTTGAATATGATTACCGATACGGCGAGGAAAAGAGAAATCGATAATCTGTACGGACCGCGAATAGAAGATGACTCGATAATGGTCGGTTCGAATTCGATACAGTTCAACGACGACGGTGACATTGTTATCGATGACGCAACCTACAAAGGTACACCGAGCCTATACGAAATACTATTCATGAGGGATCCCGTCGAGTACACGACCGAAGACGCCGCCGCGTACAAAAATATCTGTATACAAACAAACGCTCACCTCCAGAAATACAAGTCCTACGCGCCGGTCAACCGCAACCACACTTCTGTTAAATACAAACGTGTTATACAATACCTGTTTCCGCCAGCAAAACAAAATAAGAAGAAGACGAAGACGACGACGACGAGTCGTGTTAAACAAGGTCAAGGTTACGCGTACTGGGACGATCCGAACGAATTATGCGACAGATTAAAGCTTTTGCTCATGTCGTACGACGCCGGTCATACGGGTCACGCCAACGAGATAGCGTCCATTATAGAAGAACTCAAAGAGGCGGGACTGATAAAAGGTTCGGGAAATAGAAAAATACGAGCAGTGATACGATGAGTGTTGACAAGTTTGGACGTTATAGCGGCGGCGACGGCAGCAGCAGCAGCACAAATTCGGAACGTCGTGGACCACCCGGGATCGGATTCGCTCTTACTCAGGACGGAGACTACGATATAAAACACAAAGCGTTACGTAATGTCTACACGCCTGACGACGACGGCGGCGGCGACGAAGTTGCCGTAAATAGGGGTACGATGATGAAACGTTGTTTAACATTCGACTCGGTGATTGCGAAATATCACGCGAAAAATAATCCTCTCAGCGGTCTAGCTAGACCGACAGCGGCGGACGACGCCGTGACCAAAGAGTATTTAGAATCTTTAATCCCCATTAAACTTGTCGACAGTTATTCGTTTGAAAATGTTCGATTACGTAATGTAGGCCCGCCACAATTGGACGGAGATGCGGTCAACATCCGATATGCGAAAGAAAATATGCTCGTGAAAGACGGTGGTGGAAAATTTGACGCTGGCGGATCGTTTATTAGTAACGTTAAAACACCCACAGCTAAAAATGATGCCGTTACAAAATCGTACGTGGATAATCGCGTAACAAGCGTTACAAGCGGTAACAGCTGGCAGCTACAGAATAAACGTCTCGGTCACGTAGCGGAACCTGTACTTGCTAAAGACGCTGTCAATTTAGATTTTCTAATGCAAAATACGCTCTTTCTCACTCGACTGCCGACCGGTGATGTGTTCAACGCTAATAGTAAAAGAATCACAAACGTACCTGCAGGTGTGGAGCCTATTGACGCTGTCAACGTAGAGCAATTACACAAAAAAGAGGAAAACATTAAAATGTGGGTTGCCTTTAACACATTAAACGGCGGCGGTGTTAAGGGTTACTTTGATGCTGAATATAAGCCTATCAGGAACATGGGCAAAGGGTCGAGCGATAACGACGCTATCACTTACAATCAGATGACCGAAGCTGTAGAAATAGCGATTAATAAAGCAATGATTAGTACGACGAGTGATATTCACAAAGAACTTATCTCTTTGGCTAAGGAAATAAGGAAACGTTACAGTCACGATGACCCTAAACAGAATCTTTTATCCCATTGGCGCCAAGTGTGGGAAGAATAAATATTAATCGAAATTTTCTTCTTCTTTTACTTAAAGAGCTAGTCGTAGTAATTAGTGTTTAGTGTTAAAATGGTCGGTAAGCAGGCAACACGTGTCAGTCGTAAACGGAGAGCGATTAGGAAAGGTCGTGGATTGATTTCGTCCGCTGTCGATTTACTACCGTCCGCTATAAACAAAGCGGTCGATTTACTACCTGTCGAACTACATATACCTACGTACAACTACTGCGGTCCGGGAACTAAATTGAAGAAGAGATTAGCTCGCGGCGATAAGGGTATAAATCCTTTGGACGAAGCGTGCAAAGAACACGATATCGCCTACAGCCGGTACAGCGATTCACAAAATCGTAGCGAGGCGGACAATCGTTTAGCGGGAAAAGCTTGGAACCGTGTCAAAGCGAGTGACGCTTCTTTAGCGGAACGAGCGACAGCGCTCGCGGTAGCGGCCGCGATGATAGCGAAAGCGAAATTAGGGGGAGGCGGGAGAAAGAGGAAGAAGAGGTCGACGGCTAAAAAACGACGCACTATTACTCAACTCATTTCCTGTTTAAGGGGAAAAGGTCTTTATCTCGGACCGTACAAGAAGAAGGTAGGCGGTGGTTGCAGAAAGCGTCGTAGGACGACTAGGAAAAAAACAACAACAACAAACTATTGATCGAATTGATACCTATCAGGCCGTTGACGAATTTGGAATTGGAAAAGTACGCCAAAAGTTCGGGCGTGGCAGCGTTCCGCGGTGTTTTCATGCGCGACACGTTACCGCGAGGTAAACCGTGGCGAAACGAATCGGCTATCGTGAATTTTGACAGCGTGACGGGCGACGGTACTCACTGGGTATGTTATAAAAAGAAAGGCAATGCGGTCGAGTATTTCGATAGTTTCGGTAATCTGAGACCGCCGAAAGAGTTGATCGCGTATTTCGGTCCCGCAGCCGATATTCGCTATAATTACACGAGATACCAGCGTTTCGATTCAGTCGTTTGCGGTCATCTGTGTCTAAAGTTTCTCACGACACAGTCATGTCCATATGTTTGAGCGGAAACAGTTCCGAACTTTCTTGCGATTTTTTCCCGCCGATCGACGTCTCCGACGGAGGCGGTGGTCAATGGGAAATCGGTCTGGTCGATTTGGCTACATACAATTCTATTCCGAATATCAAAGACGGCGTTAATAACGAATTTCGATTGTTTACGACGACGACTAGTACGAGTGGCGAAGGTCGCGATAAACGATCTCTGTATTTTTTGCAAAATTTGGGTCATGTTACTGTGAATGAAGAAGAAAAGAAAAGAAAACTTTCATCACCTGCTGGTGCTGGTGCTGCTGCTGCTGCTGCTGCCGACAAAGACACGGAAGATACAAGAACCGCTCGTTTAATTACTACTACTACTACTGACTTCGACGATACAACTATTTCGTCTAAGACGGTAGACGTAAAATTGCCTACGGGTTCGTACGAAATCGACGACATTGAAAAGTACATTAAATCGAAACTAGATTCGAATATCGTTTTCTCTTTGAAACCGAACAATAACACGTTAAAGGCGAAGATATTTTGTTCGGAAACGATAGATTTCAGCGGCGAACGTACGATCGGTACGTTACTCGGTTTCGAAAGGAAAATTCTACGACCCGGTTATGTGCACGTTTCCGACCTGCCGGTGGACATCATCAAGGTCAGTGTAATACAAATCGAATGTAACGTGGCGTCGGGTTCGTTTCAAAACGGCGTAGAGAGTCACGTTATACACGATTTTTATCCTCGCGTACCGCCCGGCTATAAAATTATCGAGATCCCGCGAACGGTAATATATTTACCAGTCAACGTGATAACGATTCACAACCTTACCGTCAGCCTGAAAGATCAGAACGGCAATCTCGTGGATTTCCGGGACGAAACTATTTCGATCAGATTGCATTTGAGAAGACGTCGGAAAGACAAGGCGGAATGGGTCTCGTATTTAACAGGGATACGTATAGATACGACGTTAGTCCGCGGACAAACACGAGAGTGTTAACACCTAGGAATATACGTTTTCTACGCTCTCTCGGCTTTAAAATTGTTACGAAATAATGGATATGCTGGCGCTCGAAAGACAGCCTGTATACGATAATACGATCACCGGTAAAGAATATCATTACCACAAACCGTACGCGTCGTCCACGTTCCGCAATAACGATGAGATCCGCATACCTGTTAACCAACAGGACGTCATGACGTTACCGCACGAGAGTATGCTTTACATTACGGGTACGTTGACGGGGAAAAAGGAGAACGGTGCCATGGCTAAGGTGGACTTTGTCAACAACGGTGTGGCGTTTCTATTCGACAATATCAGATACAAGATTGCCGGCAACGAAGTGGACGGTACGCGTCAATTGGGTATCGTGAGTACGGTGAAAAACTTACTGTCCACGCCCGAGTACAGAGTGAATAACCTCAAAAATGCCGGTTGGGTGGGTCCCGGTAGGTACGTGTCCCCCGATGCTAGAAGCGGTGAATTTTCCGTACTCGTACCGTTGAAAATGTTGATGGGATTTTTCGAGGATTACCGGCGGATAGTGGTCAACGTGAAACAGGAACTGGTACTCTTACGATCGGCTACCGATTTGAACGCCGTTTACAGCGAAGACGGCGCGACGTCCGTTGACCTTGTGATTACCGGTATCACGTGGTTGTTGCATCACATTACCGTGGACGGGAAATACGAGGTGGACACATTGCGAAAGATTCAAAACAACATCACGGCGCACAAAGCGTATCGCGGGTTGGACGTTATCGTACGACCGTGGTGGCCTGCCGTAAAACACGAATCGTGGGTCCTCAAGACGGCCACTATAGACCAGATGCCCCAGATCATAGCGTAAGTCTTTCAAACGGATAGGTCCAGTCAGATCTCTAAAGTCGCGTCCGCGTTCGATTATTGCAACTTCACGGACGTACGCGTTCATCTGAATTCGGATTTTCACCCTTACGAACGGGTACGCGGTAGTGCGGCGCTAGCGTACCACAAATTCTGCGATTTCCAACAGTACTATTACGGTCGCGAACCGTCCCCTTGTGTCGATTTGCAAACGTTCAAAGAGAAAACACCGATTTTCGTAATCGATTGTTCCAAGCACAAAGATTCGTTCAGGTCGGGACCTGTCGACGTGAAACTGGAAATCGAAGCTTCCGATAATTTTCCCGCCAATACGACGGCCTATTGCGTTATCTTTTACGATAAGCACATGAGCTATTCCCTACTCACAGGCGCTATTAAAAATATAGCGGGTTTTTAGGCTGGTGGACAGGAGGAGGAGTGGGGAGAAGTGAGGTAGGTGCGAGATGAGTGTTACAGCGCTCAGTGCGAGTCATGCAGCCGGAGCGTATGGACGTGGATCGCCAGCAGTCTACAAGACGTACGGTGCCGCCAAACTTGCCTTTAGGTATTTATTTGAAAACGGTGAATTTTTTAAACAGCGATTGCAGTAAATTTATCGTGACCGGTCTTTTCCAGCACGCTGCACACGAGCTGGGCGTTTTGGTGCAGTCGGGTAAGAATAAATTCGTTTTCTTCACCTATTTCACGTTCAACGAGTTGCTGATCAAACTGACGAATATAACGTCGGCAGCCACGGCTGCTGCTGCTTCGACAGCTTCGACAGCTTCGACAAAATTTAAATTCAGTCAAGGTCACGTGATTGTCCGGAAAGTGTTCGGTAAGAGATACGTTCAGTTGTACAGCGGCGTTGGCGTCGGTAGCGGTCCGCATACCGTTTCGTTGACCGCCGACGAGTGGAAATTGTTCGCCGACAGTGTGCCTCTGGTGACGCGTCGTATCAAAGAATTGTTTTATAACGAAAAAAATTTGATCGCGTACATCATCGAGTGTCTGGCAGGCGGCGACGAACCCGTGTCCAGTAGTCTGCCGGAAGCGGACCGTTTGTACGACGAAGTGGTCTTATTCAAAAAACATGCTGCAGCAGCAGCAGCAGAATCGGCTAGCGGTAGTTGAATTTCACGCGTACGTAGACAATTGCGGCGAGTATATAGTGAAAGAATTGGCCGTTGTCAGCCGTTTCTCGTACGCGGTTACGATTTTCAAATCGCCTTACGGTTTTCACGAGCTGAACGAAAAGAGTAAGAAAATCGCTCGCTGGTTTCGCGAATACTTTCACTGTATAGAATGGGCAGACGGCGATATACCGTTCGACGAGAACGTCGTACGCGAGATGTTCCGACCATTTTCCACTTTGTACACTAAAGGTGCGGAAAAAGCGCAATTTTTACGCCGTTACCATCCTAACGTTTTGGAATTACCCGAAACGTTGGATAATAACGTCGAATGTACATATTTCAAATGCATATTACCCCGTCATAATAGCGATAGTAGTAGGTGTGCTCTGCAGAGCGCAAAACATTATTACGATTTACTCGATGCTTAGTGTACGCGAGCGCGCGCTTATGTCTAGGTCACTGGCGCGGAGTTAATTCTCCCGTAAACCTAAGAGACGTGTGTGTGTGTGTGTGTGTGTATGTGTGTGTGTGTGTGTGTGTGTGTGTGTGTGTGTGTGTGTGTGTGTGTGTGTGGTCACTGGCGCGGAGTTAATTCTCCCGTAAACCAAAGAGACGTGTGTGTGGAGGTCACTGGCGTGGAGTTAATTCTGCCGTAAACCAAAGAGATGTTTGTGTGGAGGTCACTGGCGCGGAGTTAATTCTCCCGTAAACCTAGGTTGTGTGTGTGTGTGTGTGTTTGGAGGTCACTGACGCGGAGTTAATTCTCCCGTAAACCTGGGTTTTGTGTGACTGGCGTGGAGTTGATTCTCCCTTGCGCGCGTGCGCGTACGCTACGCTGACGGTGTAATCTTTTGTTGTAATAACCTAACAAAAAAGTAAAAATACAAACAAACAAAAATTAAAAAATATAAAGCAAAAAAAAATTTTTTTTTTTTTTTTGGAGACTACAATTTTGTCATGGAGTGGTAGTCACCGGGAGTAGCGATGGTTTGGGGCTACTCTCTCAAGGGGTTAAGCCTTCTGCTTAACACCGGATTGTAATGTGGGCTACGACGGCGGCTTCACCACCTCGTACGACGGTTCCAACCCCGTGTACAAACACAGAGGACAATCATGAATATGTTTATGCGGGCCCTGAAAAGGGCCATTTGTACGCTGCTCCTCGGATTCAAGGAGCAGAAGGAGGTGGAGGAGGAGGAGGTGTATTAAAGGTCATGTCGGGGGATAACGACTTTAATATACAGTTTAACATGTCTAGGGTCGGGGTAATGTCAAACTCAAGGGCCAGGTCAGTCTACGGGGGCTGTGGTGGTGGTGGTGGTGGCGATGGTGGTAGCGGTGGTGGTGGTGGTGGTGGCGGCGGCGGCTGTGTTGGTGACGGTGGACGAGGGCGAGGACGACGACGACGGTTGGACATTTTAGGCTGCCATAACCGTTGGAGGTCGTGCTGGTGTATTTGCACGCCGTCTACCGTTTCGATTTCACGTTGATTTTTTTTTTATTTTTACAGACAAAACTCAATACTGCTGCGAACTGAAATGCTACGTCGCGCCCGAATGCCAAGTAGACGGGCTAGCGTGCAAAATATGCCAGTGTTTTTCCTTCTGCCATTGCCGTTGCAGAACCGTACAAATGAAATTGAATTTTGCTAGACTACCTGTGTACAAGATAGGAGTCGACGATTACGCCTGCTGCAGGAAACGATATACCCGCTTCACGTTTCGCGATTTGGTAGAGTGCTGCGCTAGTCGCAAAGACGAAATAGCTTTTTGCAATTGCGTTTTTAAAAATTGTACCAAATCATTCGAGTGTCAAATCGATAATTGATAACGAAAACGTCATTATTTTAAGAAATGTTGTTGTTTTTTTTCATCTACCTATACATGTGTGTGTGAGAGAGAGAGAGAGAGATAGAGATAGAGAGAGACCATAGATAGACTTACTTTATATGTTTATATAACGCACTATCCAGCTGCCCTAGTCCAGGGCTCGGAACACGATGGCGGTGGCTAGAGAGAGAGAGAGAGAGGTCATAGATAGACTTACTTTATATGTTTATATAACACACTATCCACAGAACCAGGGCACGTAACACGATGGCTGATGAGGTTAGAGAGAGAGAGAGAGAGAGAGGTGGTCATAGGTAGACTTACTTTATATGTTTATATAACGCACTATCCACAGGCCCCGGGCACGTAACATGATGGCGGCGGCGGCGGGCACGTTACACGATGGCGGCGGTGGCGGCCATAGAATGAAGTACTTTATATGTTTATATAACGCACTATCCACAGGCCCCGGGCACGTAACACGATGGCGGCGGTGGCTAGAGAGAGAGAGAGAGAGATAAAGGTCATAGAATGACGTACTTTATATGCTTATATAACGCACTATCCACAGGCCCCGGGCACGTAACACGATGGCTGATGAGGTTAGAGGGAGAGAGAGGTGGTCATAGATAGACTTACATTATATGTTTATATAACGCACTATCCAGCGGCCCCGGGCACGTAACACGATGGCGGCGGTGGCTAGAGAGAGATAGAGAGAGAGAGAGAGAGAAAGGTCATAGAATGACGTACTTTATATGTTTATATAACGCACTATCCACAGACCCCGGGCACGTACCACGATGGCGATTCGATCGGGCAAACCCGAGCGGAATCGGTGTTCGTTTCATATATCTCGAATCGCACTAATTTCCCAAGACGCTCCCGTGGTACAGTGGTTATAGTGTGCGCATCACACGCGCAACGTCCCCGGTTCGAGCCCCGCCAGAAACGCGCAACTTTTTTTTCTGGTATACATTTATTTATTCGATTAATTAATAACGCACACACCGACGTCACAACTTTATATGTTTATATAACACACTATCCACCGGCCCCGGGTACGTAACACGATGGCGGCGGGCACGCACCGACGACGACGTCAGCAACGACGGACCGGGCGAGTACCGTGATGTCAACACACACCTACGTCACACCCTACGTCACGAGATGACGTCACACCCTACGTCACGAGATGATGTCACACCCTACGTCACGCCATGACGTCACACCCTACGTCACGCCATTACGTCACAGCTTGACGTCACAGCATGACGTCACACTCGACCAATCAGAGCGTTGGGATATGCCGCCGGGATTCCTACTATTGGACTTAGCTTCAGGATTTCACCAAGTGGAAATGGACCCAGACAGTGTAGAAAAAACAGCATTTTCAAAAGAAACCGGACATTACGAATTCTTAAGAATGCCTTTTGGTCTAAAAAACAGTCCTCCCACATTTGAGAGAATTATGAACAATGTTTTAAGGGGAATTCAAAATGAAACATGCCTAGTATATTTAGATGACGTCATAATTTATTCGACCAGTCTCCAAGAACACATACAAAGACTTAGGGAAGTTTTTGACAGACTAAGAAAAGCAAATTTTAAAATTCAGTTAGACAAAACCGAATTTCTTAGAAAAGAAGTAGCGTATTTAGGTCACTTAGTAACAGCAGAAGGTGTCAAACCAAATCCAGATAAAGTGAAAGCAATTAAAAACTACCCAATTCCAAAAACCACCAAACAAATTAAGGGATTTTTAGGTCTATTGGGATACTATAGAAAATTTATTAAAAATTTTGCTGGAATTACTAAACCTTTTACAAACTGTTTGAAAAAAGGTGCAACAATTAAAATAGACGATCCAAATTATATGAACTGTTTTGAAACTTGCAAGAATATATTATCTAATGAACCTTTGTTACAATATCCAGATTTTGAAAAAGAATTTAATTTAACTACGGATGTAATTTTGCGATCGGAGCAGTGCTTAGCCAAAATAAAAACGGAGCTGATTTACCTATAGCCTATGCGAGTCGAACGTTAAGTGATAGCGAAGTCAATTATTCGGCGATAGAAAAGGAATTACTTGCTATAGTATGGGCAACTAAATATTTTCGGCCCTATATCTACGGAAGAAAATTCAAAATTTATTCGGACCATAAACCTTTACAATGGCTTTTTTCAGTCAAAGAACCAAATTCTAAACTTCTTCGGTGGAGACTTAAATTAGAAGAATACGATTACCAAATAGTGTATAAAAAGGGCAAGTTAAATCAGAACGCTGACGCACTTTCTAGAATACAACTAAACGTTAGCGATACCAGTCCAGTGAACTCAGGATCAACGACCGATCAAGACATTCAGCAAACGGTAGCAGAATCAGTAAACTTATATTTTCCGGAATTAGAGGAAGGACTTCCAGAAGTAGACGATGCTCAATCGATGTTAGCCAACATAGATGAAACGGAAGATATCTTAGTCGACTTGGCAGCAGCAGAAGATAACGCAGAATTAAAAACGGCAAAAATTAAAGGGAGACACCCTAACACCAAACAAAAAATCCATCTATCAAAAATTAAAAGACCAAGGAAAATCAGTAAAATTCCAAAATCCTTCTATAAATCCTTCTATAAATCCTGTTCCAGGTCCCTCCTCTTCCTTCAGGGAGTAATTAAAGATAAGCTAGAGATAATTTATGTAGAAAATAAAGTTAATATTAAGAAAACTAGGTATACTTCAACCAAGTATAATTTCCACAAAATAATTGTTCAGTAAAATATAAAAAAAATTCATCAGTTCTATAATAATAAATTATCATTAGAGCCATAAATAGAAAATATGTGGGCATTTGAAAGTGTAATAGACGTAAGTTGTAAAATTAGAGCTAAAGAAATAGTATATTTGCTGAAATTGCTTATTGTAAATGAAATAGACTATAATATTTATAAGTTGTTATTTGTACCAACCAAATATGAATCAGGATATAACTGTAATTCCTAGAGTAAAATATATGTTAATGTCTAAATCTAAGTTAGGTAAGGTTAAACTCTTAGGTTTAAACAGTAATTGTAAGAACAAAATTCATTCAAAATCTCTATGCTCATTGGAACAAATAACTAATCATAATCTTGATTGTGAAACATCTATAATACAATCCGGCAAGACGGACAGCTACAAATATTCTGCATTGGAGATTCCTGAAAATTTAATATGGATTCCTGAAATGAACCAATATTTGGCAATTTTACCTCAAAAGGAAACTACAGCAACTACACTTCGAGGGATCTACTTAATCAGTCCCAACAATGATTCAATTCTTTATCAAGATAAACAATTGTATCATTTAATTTAGATACTATATCAAAAATTCATCAACATTCAGTTATTACAACAAAAATCAGCATTTGGACCATCATCATATTCGGAAGTCTTCTCCTGGTGATTATTTATATTGTGTTTAAAATATTTTCGGGAAAGGACCAACGTCAACCCAGCACTCAACCACCCCCGGAAGTTTTGTTTAGGGATGGAGGAGTTATATAGACAATTATTGTAAACTTTGCTAGATTTAGTGTTAGACTTAGCTATATTTAATGCTGACAGTTTAGCTTTTAACACAGTAAGCATTTTCATGTACCTAGAGAAGAAAGAGCAGAAGCTCAGTGTGAATCGAGGTCTCACTCAGTTCGCATCTCAATGCATATGAGACGAACTTAAATAATTATTATAAGTTTTAAGTGGATATTAAAGTCTTATTTTAATTATTAAAAAGTTGTTTTTTTAAAAAGCGACGTCCCCGAAATCATACCATAACTTATATATATGTGTGTGTGTTACTGTTATTGCCGGATTTATTTACTTGTTACGTTAAAAGTCTCTTTACTGTGTTTCATGTGAATAACGATTTCATCAAAAAAGTGAACATTTTTATATATAATTACTTGTACATGCTATATATAATTATGTAATTCGTTCTATTTAAATCAATGTCTGTTACTTTAAAGTCTCTGTCCATTTGGAAACTCCTCGACAGATATAAATGAAACACTTACATTCGTTAAGTGCAAGCTCAGTAAGATTTTGTTTTTCTTGAAACTTTGTTTGAACTGTTTGACACAAAATGGAGGCCATTCAAATTGTCTGAATTTTTAAAAATTGTATTTTCAAGAGCTCTATCAGTCAAACTGTTTGAACGAGCGACAATAATATTGTTATATATTCCTGTTAAATAATATTTATATGGGTACAAGTTATGGAGATTTGAAGTTTAAAATAAAAAATCTGGTTTATATTTCCCGAAAAAAAACTATATTCTGCCAGTATTAATAACTTGGTTTTTAATAACAAAAACTTCACCTCGAAACATACAAACATTTTGTATCATAAGTTATATACAGAGACAATGTTTAAGTCAATTTTTAATTTTATCAACCATAAATTTTATTCCTTGAAAATACCACAGCAAAACAAAGGTATACAGTTTGTGTTTATGTAACTACAATATGGCGCTACCATAAGAAGTTTTAAAAGTATGAAAAAAATAAGGTAATCATACCTGTTATTAATTTACAAATAGAAACAATTTTTAAATATATTTTCAATGTTTAATAATAACACCTGATATTGTTTACAGATTTTGGGAGCTGCGTTCTCATACTAAAATATTCTGGAAGTTCTATACAAACGTTAAATTGACATTAATTTAATTTGAGAAAAATCTCTGAGGTTGTGTGTTATTAGACCACCATTTTGTTGTGCGGTGATGTCGCCCTCATTCTACTTTGTATTCTTACTTATATGGTTCCCACGAGTCCCTCATTGCAAATACCCGCATCCATATTAATACTATAGTGCACTGGCATAACATCATAATCAAAATTTTTATCCCAAGGCTCCGTTTAAGGCTCCGTTTAGTATCAGTGTCATTCATTTAATCAGCACTTAATGCTTTACACTTTAGAATTAGTCAAAATTTGAAGAATAGGGAATGTGTATGTGTTTGTGTGTTAAGAAGATGAGCTACAGAGTTACTGTAGTATAGCTTAGCATATCAGCTGTTCACCTTAGCTGTCTCCATCTGATGAAGTTGCTCTTCGCACAATAGTTTTGATAGTCGTTTCGCAACAAATCATTATAGAAAATTTTTCTTTTCTTTACCTCATTATAGCCATTTTTAAAATAATGTTAAAAAATTTAATAAAAATGTTATTGAAAATGTGTTTCTCGTTTACTATTAAATGTTATATTATATTAATAATGTTGTATTCTATCAATGTTGTCCAATATATCACCAAACTTATATACAAAAGCTATTCTCGTTTACTATTAAATGTTGTATATTATTAATAATCTTATCCATTACTATTATTTAGTTAAAATCCTGTTCTACATTTTTGATTATGTAAACAATTGAAAGACAACATGCATAGTAGGATAAAGTGATTATTTTTTGTAATCCCTTACTGAAAAACAAAGCTTCACAGTGTAATTCTTTCCTGCTTAAATTTTGCTTAGTTTCCTATTTTTCAATAAATTAAGTAAACATTTTTTCGTTACAGCATTCCAACAATAACGCTTTTTAAATATCTCTAAAACTTATATTAGTGCATGTTTATTGTGTAATAACTGTACTGGGTATTTATAATTAATTTAATTTCATCATATTATAAAATAGAAAGTTAATAGTCAAAGAATATTTAAACAAGTTAGGTTTACGTGAGACACTTTTGTTAAGCACCCTTTATTTTTATGCAGGATAACAAACAGTAATTGTCGAAGTTACGTCATACCACCGATTGCTAGATAATTAAAAATGAAGGCTACGTTTTATTTAGTAGAAAATATAATGTACTTGTTCAAAACCACGAAGGACTGCACGAAGAGTTAATTGTGACGTAGAACTATAAATTAATTCTGTCGACTTTAAAACCGTTGCAGTATTTGAGGCGATTAAGTTACTTAAATATGAAGAAGATGAAGTCTTAATTAATAATTAGGTTAAGGTGGGGGAATTTATTTCCTAGTTTAATCGCCATTTACCTTCAGTATGTTGTGGAAAGAGGTCGTCAGATATTTATTTAAAGGCTGGTGTTGATTTGATAGACATGTTTTCTTAATTAAAATATTTAGTTTAATGCGATAACTTTACTTTGACCTATTTGCTTTTTAAAAATGTTTGATCTAAAGCGTTACTGTGACCATTTGTTATTTTTAGGGAAGCTTTTAGGTTTGATTACAACACCCACTCATCCATACTTCAATTCTTTTTGTGCAGTGTTCGTTTCTTGCTACAACTCCATCCTCGTTTACAGTTGTTTAAATACATTAAACCAAAATAATTTCAATCAACACGCTCTATTTGCGGTAGGGTTTTCTTTAGTAATTGCATTTTACAATATTTTATTTTTGAAACGCAATGAAATTCAAAAAGTAGTAGAAGTGTTGAAAAATGCATTCGATTTTGACGAAGAAAAGGTTTTATCTACTAAAACTAACATTCAACAAAAGGAAACAAACTTTTCTATGTTACTGAACATCAGCTATATAGTAGGAACTGAGATAACAATACTTGCTGTTATGTACCATTTCATTAACAATAATGACACCTCTTCACTGTTCCCAGTGCTCGAAAAATTTTTGACCCCATGGTTCAAGTATTATTTTGAAATTGTCCTGATGTTCTTTTCGTTTCAATTTGCTGCGTTGGTATTTATATTCACCATGTATTTTTACATGGGTATATGCAACATTTTTACTGGTCAGTTACAAATCTTGTGCATCAGCTACAGAAACATGTACGAAACCGCTGCAGAAAGGAAAGAAGGCAGACCTTCCATACAACACGAGATGAGTTTCATTTTACATGAAAACATAAGGCATCACCAGACTTTGTTGAAGTAAGTAATAACTTTAGTTTATTATGTATATTTATAGGCTAGTAGATAATTATTGGACTTCTATCTTATTTTGTTTCAACTTGAAAAGTGTTGGTTATTCCAGGTTTTTTTCTCTTTGCCAAATTTGGTTAACTACTTTTCTATAAGTAAAATTTATAGTACAATAGTAAATTAATAACAAGATATAGGCTTTCAGGGAAAATTAAGAAAAATATAGAAATTTTTATAATATAAATGTAAACAGCAATATAAATAAACATTTTATGTGAATAAAACGAGGAGTAAAATAGGTATTGTAAAAGCAAAAAATTAAATGATTTGAATACAAATGAAAGATTATTTTCACTTGTAATAACCTATTATTATAGGTTATTTAGGAATTATTAAATAAAATTAAAGTCCATAAAACTTTTTTT
>CM040190.1:51772162-51789662 GCA_022606455.1 Callitettix versicolor | reverse complement strand
AATTCCTAAAAATTCGAAATTTATTTACTTTCTAATATTTTGTTTGATAAAATTTAGTAAAAACTGTATTATAATAGACAAAATAAAAAAGTATAAAATAATTTTACCATTTACCTTTAAATGGTACTTTAAAGTATGAAATAAATATGCATACAATTATTTATTTTGTGATTTTAGCACGTTTTCAAAAATTTATCTTTTTTACACTTCTGTTAATATGTAATTATTCGGTGCATCTAAACATTAGGATTTTAAGGATCCTACAAAATAAAATGTTCATTTTAAGAGTGACTAAGAAGTTTAATTTACTTTAAAAAATGTGTGAATTAATAAAAAAATATCTGACATTTTGATTAAGTCGATTTTATAGGAAACAATCTAAGTTTTATTTTTCATAACTTTTAAATTACCGAGAGCTTAATTTATTTTACATTAAATCCCATTTCGTTCACTACTCTACTAGAAGATTCTGACAGATCCCAAGTAGTAATCGATTAGGGGATAATCGATTCTAGTACCTTCGAAGAAAGAATTATCTTGATTGAACGTAATAAAAAGGACGGAAGCACTATGGGTTTGTAACAAAAATAATTTAATTAAGAGAGTATATTTAGGTTTATGTAAACAATGACTAAAATTGTTAAGTGATTCGTCTATTAATACGTGAACATTTGCTAGGTAGGACGCAGTACTTCGATGTGGTCCTCTTTTCGGAAAACATGTATCAAAAAGTCCCGAATTCCGTATACGTGGTTCCTTTTGTAGTTCTTGCGCTTGCAACATCAAGTGTTTTTTCTGAAGAGCGAAACGTAGATTTGAAATTTTTAAAACTTCCACCTTGTTCATCATTTTAGTTTTTATAGTTCCTTCAGTTCACTGCATGCATGTTCACTGACCGACAGTTTTCGGAAGGAGGAGAGGATTGAATAAAGCAAGGATGTTCTAGACGTGAATCAGTGATTCTGAACAAAAAACTATACTCCAGGAGGAAAACTAATCTGTAAATAATTTGGATGTAAAAACACTTCATTTTGAAAGAAGTCGGAAAAGATTGATTAAAGGATAAAATAAATCGTATTTTTATTATTTTTTTTTATTTTTGTGAAGAAAATAATGAAACATAACCCTAATGGTGTAATTCAGAACACAGTAATTCAGTAAGCAGTTTTCCTTGTACTGTGCATTGTATTGTTTGAAATTCAATTAAAAATATAATTTCTGTTTAAAGCTTAAAGAGTTGTATATCATTGATTTCTGAAAGAACTATAAAATTCAGTTATGGTAAGCAAATAAATTCGAAAAATATTTTAAAGGTAGTTATTACCGTTGGTATATATATATATATATATATATATATATATATATATAACAAATATAACAATCAACTTAGAGCCCCATTTAAAAATTAAAATAATTGTTTGAAATTTTTTTCAAAATATACAAAAGTTTCCCAATTTATTTGTAAATAAAACTGTATACACAAATATATGTTTGTTTTATAAGTTTTAATGTTGAAAATGTAAAAAGACGTAAAGAGTACCAATTTTTGAAAAGCGCCAAGTAACATTTAGCTGTATAAAACAGTAGGCCCTATGTAAACTGAAACAAATACACATATTTTTTATACTTTCTAGAAGAAAAAGAACCACTGATTAATAACATATATCATAACTATCAATTTTCACTTTAAAAAAAAATTACAAAAATTTAAATTTCGAAAAAGAGTTTATTTTATGATGTAAACATAACCCAAAAATTCTTCAGTTTAGCCGTTGTCACTTTTGTCACATATATTTAAATAATAACAATTTTTAATTTCACAATAAATTTGTTATTGTCTAATAAGAAAAATTTACACAATTACAAACACTAAAGAACAACAAAAACAACACAAATATCAAAATTATGACGAGAAATAACACACACTTTCATGCATGGCACACAATGCGGACTGATGCTTACACGGACGAAAAATGACCAACATTTCAGGACAAAAAGAAGCCTTGCCCATTCGTTTTTGTCTATGGCCAATATATCACTTTGTAGTGTGAAAGTTCCACTACAACTATTGTGAAGAAAATAGTTGATCTATGACAAGAAACCTACTAGAAATCGAGGCGTTTTTGGACCTCTTTAATTTCGTCCTTTCGTACTTCGTTTGTAGACCACAGTTTGAAAAATCATAGATACAACTATATTTCGTAGGTAAAATATTCAACACATGAATTAAAGAGAAAGGATCAATCTTTCAAACGATACCAATTACAATTCTATTTAAAATTATTTACTAGGTCAAATATTAATTTGAAAACAGGCGATATGGCGGACGCCTAGAAGCAAAGGCGAGTACTAGAAATTAGTGCGTTTACTTATAAATTTATTGTAACAATTATATATAAATTTCATAAATCTAAAACATGCTAAATAAAGCTTATAATCTCTAATTTCTAATGGTATTTATTTTATTAATATTGTAACAGGATAAATGTGTTATAACAGTGTGTTAAGGTAACGGTGTTTTCAAACGACTTATAAGTCGCTCATCAATTAGAGGTAGGATTTTAAACGATTTCTATGTCGTTCATCGCTTCTAGGGATAGAGTGCGTACATTTACCCAAGTACTCGCCAAAGGGTATTAATATACCCTTAATATAATCATTAAACCAAATATGTTTGTTGATACTATTAGTCTGTCTAAGGCAAATTTACAAAGTTTGCTATTTCTTCATGGTTGTAGATGTACAGTAAAATTGATTTTACACAAAATCGATGATTAAATGGTTTACAGATGTTTAAGCTATTTTTATATATTATGCTAAACTTTTACGTAAAGTCAAACTGTTGTAAGCCTATCTCATACAAATTTATTTGGTACTCAAAAACGACCGATTTATTTGTCTGTTAAGTTAAAAGACTTATTCTGTGTTTTTTAAGGAAAAACGGCATGATAACGTTAAATGAATATTATATTAATATATCTATAATACATGACAAAGGTCACTAACTCACTCATATTGATTCGATTAATGTAAATCGAGAACGACATGGTCTATGAAGTACAGGCTATCACAAAAATTATTTATTTAAAAACTGTCTATTTTCGCAAATTATAGAAGTCATACTAGTTCTCTGTACATATTATACAACCTCTTTTCATTTCATGTAGTAGATCACAAAATTTTACGGTAAAAAAAATTCGTTTTAAAGTAAACTTTGTTTCTTGAAAATGCCCGTTACGTCGCTGTCCAATACGAATCTCCTCAACAACTTTAAATAGAACAATTACATTTTTCAAATACAATACAGAATAGGTTTTGGGATGAAACAAACTTTGTTTCCTTTTTTAATAAAACTTTTCTCTCAAAATAACTTTTTTAAAAAAAGTGGGTTTTCATGACTTCTAGAAGTCAAATTGTTTGAATGATCAAACAATATATTATTGTGGTTTTTTTGTAATGAATAATTATGCCGAAAAAAACATCATACCAATAATTTCCTTTTTAATAATGTAAAATTCTCCCAAATATACAACTTAATTTAGATTACATAGAGAAGAAATGTTTAAGTCAACTTTGAATTTAATCAGTTGTAATGTTTAATCCCAGAAAATACCACAGCGAATCCAGGGTATACAGTGAGTGTTTATATAACAGCAATATGGCGCTTCCTCAAATAATTGTGTAAAGCACGAAAAACAATAGAGTAATCATTAATATTACTAAAGTAGTAATAGTAACTTTTTTTAAGAACTATTTTACTCTATTTACTAAAAATACCTGATATTTTTTACAGATTTTGGCAGCTGCGTATTCATACTACAATCTACTAGCAGCTTTATACGAACATTAATTCGTCATTTGATTTATTTTCTGAAAATTCATTAATATTTTCTAGAATTTAGCATAAATGTACTCACTAATACCTATTCTAAAACTGTAGGCACACAATTAGAATAATCTGTCTAATTTATTACCTGTTACGTAAGATAGAGTACTTTTTTGCCCGCTTTTGCCTGTAAAACTGTTTAATGCATTTAGATTAATCAATTACTCATTTTTTTATGTTAAATGTTTGTTGTTCTTATGCATTATAGACTTTATGTCGTTGCCATTCAGTACATGCATTCCAATAGGTGTTGTTTTACTTATAATCTTAAACTGAATTACGAAATTCTGGGTTTACATTTGCTCTGCAATCTTCCTAGATCTATTATAGTCTTTTCCTTTTTTCCTAAGATAATCAGTTAATTGTAGCTCTATTCTCTTTATAAAGTCTGGTAACTGGAGATGATTCAATGTACTCAATCCCCTCAACGTATAAATCGTGAATTCGTATTTCGTTATTGAGGTGCCTCTAGAGGGTTGTTCTTCTGATTACCTTTAAATTTGTCGTCTTCATCTATTTATTACATTCTCACTCATATTGTTCCCACGAGTGACTAGAAAATGAGGTTCCTCATTACATTGTCCCTCATGCATGGATAACAGTAAGGTACCCTAGAAGAACCCTGGTCTGTCAGAACTCTGTTTGACACTGCATTACGCGCGGTGTCATCCAACGACAAATGTAACATATTTGTCAATTACGTTAATTTATTTATTTATTTTTGCAGTGTCACCCCCTCCGAACTATTCATAGTAGAAAACAAATTTGGAAGTTGAAGACAGAGCACTAAAACATTGTTGATTTTTATCGGTTTTTAAACATTGAGAAAAATGACAAAAAATGGCTTTAGAACTACCCAAACTTTTGTAGCTGCATCACTGGACTGAAAAGGACTGAAAAATATATTGTTTCAAGATTTATTGTTTAATTCCTTAAGAAACGTTAGTTTTTAATAAATTTGTTTTTAAATTACTATAGATGTAAATTTAAAATGATTTTTTCAACAAAATGATTGATCTAAAGCTTTAATATTAGCAGAAGTTGTTCCATACTAAAATTTAAGATTACCCTGCCTCTACTAAACATCCACATATTAATTCTATATCCGTAGTGTTCGTTTCATGCCATTTCTTGTCGGTTATTTACATATCTCTAAAATTATTTTAATTTTGACAAAATATTTGTTATCAAATCGCGCTGATTGTATAAGGGATTTTTAGTTAATTTGTTTTAAAAAAATGAAAGGCGATAACATTAACAAAGCAGTAGAAAAATTAATTTTATTTTCATGTAAAAATATTTTGTCAACAAAACCATGATAAAAAAATGAGCCATGTTGTAAACACCTCCTACATTGTATTAGTTATGTTAACAATAACTCCAATTAAAATTAATTCTAATGTTGTAAAGACAAAATCAACATTGGTCGACATCAAATATCCAAGTGTATTAATTTAAATTATTCTTCTTTATCATTTTACTGCACTATGCTGCATTGGTAGTAATGCACATTATGCCTTTTTACATCGGTATTTCACTGGTCACATAAAAATCTCATAGAAGCATGTACAAAAACGCTTTAGAAATGAAACAAGACAAAACATAAATTCATTTTCGACGTTAACATCACAGTACATTGCTGCAGTGAGTAATATTTTTTTCTAAATTAAATCCAAAAGAAAAATCCATAAACTATATTTTTCATTTAAAATGTTTAATTAATTAAGTCAGTTGATCGTTTCGTTTTTAACTACTCTCAGTTCTATTTCAATATATTCTGGACGTAAGTTTCATCTTGTAAAGAGGCATTATCATTTCAATTGGAGACACAAATTACAGGTTATTTTATAACTTTAAAAAGGTGTTGAAGAAAAAGTACACTTTAACATAAGTAAAATAAATTAAAGTATAACTTTACATTAAAAAAATATATTAACCTGGACTACGAGCGCGGTAAGAAGTTACACAAGTGGTCACGTGGCATCAAAATGACCACATTTTGTATTCTTAAGTCCTTAAGTAATATTAAAGTAATAAACAACTTTAAATATTTATTACGTAAAAATAAATTATATTTTCTTGCGAAATACGTTTCAATCATCTGCTGTGTTGCATAACATATATTGCTATTGCACGTCTCCACAAAGAACGATAAAAATACCAAAACAAAATACAACAATAATTTATTTTTAATAATATAATATTTATCAAAACAAAACATAAATAATATAATAATAATATTTAAATATTATTCCCCGGATAAGGAAGGTGTACACCAATTCTCTCTCTCTTTATGTGCTGTGGCGACGAATTCTTCCACATAAATTTTTTGTCCATATATGCCAACCTTTTTGTAACTTTGTCCTTGTCTAAAATAAAGTTCTCTATTTTACTTTCAGAGCACTGAATTATTACTTCCTCCTCTAAGCCCTCTAGTGCAGCCTCTGAATCCGTATCATATTCACTAATGAACACTCTTCTTCCGATATATCTGTCCCTGCACGTTCAATAATTTCATCGGCGTCTTCAGTATCTCCGATGATTACTGGGCCAAACACCTGTCTTCTTAAATTTTCTCTTGTCGAAAGAGCGACTCGTTCTTTATCTTTGTCTACTTTGCCTACACTTTCAAGTAGCTTAAGATTCTTTCATGTTTCCGTTGATCCATAATGGATTTCAACGAAATTACTAACAAAAACATGTAATACAAACAATAATATATATATATATATATATATATATATATATATATATATATTTGGTCGCGTAACGTCAAAAAAACCACACAAAAAATACACAACTATATTTATTAATAACTAAAATGAAATTAGTAACGAAAAATTTAATAAATATGTAATATTAGAACTGAAATATTTACAACATAAATGTTTGCGTGGCACCAAAAAATTTGCACAAAACATACACGACTGGTCGCGTGGCGTCAAAATGACCGCACCTCAAAAATACACGTCTACTGTCTCAAAATACCAACTCAAACTAAACACCAGTCTAGCAATGGTGGTGTGAGATAAGCGAGATGGAAAGCTACGTTTATTAAAAAATAACGGTGTTATAGCAAAATTTAAAACCTCTACGGTCCGCGTGACTGTTCCTGGGTTAACAAAATTATCTACTCACTAGATACTTAATACACACAATATAACTACATGCAGAACATGCGACGAAAAACTCTAAAATTAATAATAACAACTATCGTACACACACACATATATATATATATATATATATATATATATATATATATATATATATATATATATGAGATAAACTTTGAAACATTTTTTTAAACTAAATCTTTAAGAAAATTATCTAATTTTATGAACATTATAAAAAATTGTTTTTTAATTTTATTGCTTTGTAATCGTCCCTAATTTTCATTATTTTTCAAATTTTTCATTTGGTTTTTAAAATGTTTAACGTTTGATTTCAGAAGATATTTTTTAATCTTAATATATAAAAGAAGAAGTCCTGACTGACTGACTGATTCATAATCAACGCAGAGCCAAAATTATTTTAGCTAGCGACTTGAAATTTTCAGGTTACATTTATGTTACCATATAGGCATGCACTAAGAAAGGAGTTTGCAAAAAATTGATTTAGACGCCATTAAACTACTTACACAGTCCAACTTTAATAATCAACGTAAAGCCGAGACTGTTTATAGCTAGAGCCTGAAAATTTTCAGGGTTCCTTGTTACAAAAATTGTGCGATGCGCAAAGAAAGGATTATTCACAAATTTGATTTTAACTGCATTAAACTACTTACCCAGTCAAACTTTAATAATCAACGTATAGCCGAGACTATAGTTATTATAATAGCTAAAGATTTGAACTTTTCAGGGTTACCACCACTTGTGGGGGCGCACTGAAAAACGATTTTCCAGTATTCAACCACTAAAGAGGAAAAATGAGGTACAACAATTTTTATTGGAAAAATATGTTTTTCGTCTGACCTTCTAACAACGTAACATACTTACTCTTAAATATAAATAAAGAAATATATTTTTCCCCACTTCCCAAAACACATCCCCTAAAGAGAATGAAAAGGGGTGGGTAGAAATTGAAAAAAGGAGTATACAATTTTGCATTGAAAAAATATTTGTTTTGGATCGTATATTCTGAAAATATGCTATGAAACGCAAATAATGAAACACATATTTCAACATTTTTCTGAATTCATTCTCTAAAAGATTAAAAATGTAAAAAAGAGGTATGATTGGAAAAAAAGTGTTTTCATTGGAGAATAATATTTTTTATCGGCCTTTCTTAAAAGTAAACAAAATATTCTAAAACACAAATTATGATACACTTAATTCAGCATTCCCCCACTTATTCATCTCCTAAAAAAACAAAAATATAAAAGCGTTATAAATTTTTGTATTGGAGAAAAATATTTCTTTTCAGATTTTCTTAAATTCGAAAGGAACACGTTTGAAGTCAATGAGAAAACATATTCTGGTTATAATACTTTTTCATATTTACTGTAAAATAATCACGAGTTTAGATCACCACGCTTTTAGTAATATATTTTTTTATGTTTCTAAATTATTACATTACTGAAACAGTTTAAGTTTCATGGGCGACGCCACGACGGGTAATGCTAATATTACATAAACAAAAATATAGTTTCTTTTTTATTAAATATTAATAAATTTATATAGGCTATTGTTAATTTTTAACTTATTTTTCCTCTTCCTTATACATGTTCTTATTTTATTTATTTTTAATTACAATGTAAGAATGGCAAAAGTAAAATAATTATTAAAAACGAGTGTTAAAGTGGATGACGAGTATTATTCAAGACGTTCCCCACAACTGTAAGAAGAGAAAATTGGAATTAATGAAAATAAAAATAACAAAGTATAAGCCAGTGTTAAAAGTAAAAAAAACTTTTGGAAATTCGCTTTTATCACGTCAGCGAGACAGTTGCGTGCCGCAGTTATTTTCCTATGTTTATTCATATTGTAACGGGTTAAAAATTAACCCTGTTACTAAAACGCACGGCTACGTAGCCTGAGAACAGGTAGCAAACCGTACAAAGGTCAGTTGACGAGTGTAGGTAGGTACAGTGCAAAGGTCAGTTTGAGAGGGTACGACTAGCTTGTAGCCTAAGGCAAGAAAGCAACGAATGCAAAGGTCAGTTTGCAAGGGCTTCCATTAGCTACGCGGGGAAGAACCGCTCGATCCGAGCTCTGGGACCCGACTGACCAAGAACGGGTTTCTGCGCATGCGCGGCTCTCAACAGTAAAAACGAGACCGCTGTGGCTGCCAAGGGGTCAGTCTTACGCCGACCGCCCGCGATAACTTGGTCAGTCTTTCGCCGACCGCCCGGGATAACTTGGTCAGTCTTTCGCCGACCACTCGATGACTTGGTCAGTCCTTCGCCGACCATCCGATAATTTTGGTCAGTCTTGCGTCGACCACTCGATAACTCTGGGCAGTATACGACAAATCATCGAACGAAAACGCATACCGGCAGGAAACAGGTATCGTATACCGAGGTAGGAATTACCATAGAAGCATTTATAAATCTTAGAAATTGGGCATCCCGAATCCTTGGCGTATGTAGGATTCCGAGAGCTCGAGAATAGCGTAGAAATTGGGCATTCCGAATCCTTGGAGTATTTAGGATTCCGAGAGCTCGAGAATAGCAAACACCTGGAAACCTTAAACTTCCTTACGCTCGAGAATATTGAGCACCTAAAACTTCCTTACGCTCGAGAATATTGAGCACCTAAAACTTCTTTACGCTCGAGAATATTGAGCACCTAAAACTTCTTTACGCTCGAGAATATTGAGCACCTAAACTTTTCTTACGCTCGAGAATATTGAGCACCTAAACTTCCTTACGCTCGAGAATATTGAGCACCTAAAACTTCCTTACACTCGAGAATATTGAGCACCTAAAACTTCCTTAGGCTCGAGAATATTGAGCACCTAAACTTCCTTACGCTCGAGAATATTGAGCACCTAAACTTCCTTAGGCTCGAGAATAATGAGCACCTAAAACTTCCTTACGCTCGAGAATATTGAGCATCTAAACTTTCCTTACGCTCGAGAATGTTGAGCACCTAAACTTCCTTACGCTCGAGAATATTGAGCACCTAAACTTCCTTACGCTCGAGAATATTGAGCACCTAAACTTCCTTACGCTCGAGAATATTGAGCACCTAAACTTCCTTACGCTCGAGAATATTGAGCACCTAAACTTCCTTACGCTCGAGAATATTGAGCACCTAAACTTCCTTACGCTCGAGAATATTGAGCACCTAAACTTCCTTACGCTCGAGAATATTGAGCACCTAAATTTTCCTTACGCTCGAGAATATTGAGCACCTAAACTTCCTTACGCTCGAGAATATTGAGCACCTAAACTTCCTTACGCTCGAGAATATTGGGCACCTAAATCCTTCCTCCCATAATTTTGCGCAGCTTATCAATATTAAAACTCAAAGCCCCTTTTGGCGATGATGATTTAAACATGGATGAGCAAAATCATGAAATACTGATTTTTGCCAATGAGCCTAATTTATAACTGAACCAAAAACATTACCTACAGTTGAACCCTGGACGAAGCCTATGAATGCGGACGGCTATCCGGCGTTATTCGTAACGAAAACGTAAATTTAGCGTTACAATATATAGTATTTCATTTATTACTTACAGTTGCGTCTAACTCAAGGGATGTAATACCAAGGATGGCTGAATAATTTATAATAAATGTTACGTTTTCTTTAGCACCAGAAATAAAACAAAAAGTAGTTATAAGTGTCCAACTGCACGAAGGAGTAATCGCTGTTCATGATAACTAGTTCACTTTACTAAAGGTATGCTATTTCAGGTGAATCAGTGACTTAAATATGAATACGTATGTTAAAGTCTTACTTAACAAGTAGACAAGGATAAGGGAAGTTATTTCCTACCTCATTCGACATTTACCTTCGCTACGTTGTGGTTAAAGCTGCCATATTTAGTTAAAGCCCGGTGTTTTTTTGATACAGATTGTTTTGTAAATTAATAAAATTTACTTTAAATACTTAGTTTAATGCGTTAACGTTAACTTGATCAATTTTTTTTTTTCAAAAATGTTTGATCTAAAGCGTTACTGTGAGCATGTGTTATTTCTAGGCAAGCTTATATGTTTGAGTACAACACCCACCTATCTGTACATCAGTTCTTGTTATGCGGTGTTTGTTTCTTGCTTCTACTCTATTCTTATTTACGGTTGTTTAAATTCGATAAATCAAAATAATTTCAGTCAAAACGCTCTCTTAGCGTTAGGGTTTTCTTTAGTGACTGCATTTTACAATATATTACTTTTTAAACGCAATGAAATTCAAAAAGTAGTTCAAGTGTTGAAAAATACATTCGATTTTGACGAAGAAAAATCGACTAAAACTAAGATTCAACAAAAGGAAATAAACTTTTCTATGTTTCTGAACATTAGCTACTTTGTAGATCGGAGATAACTCTAGTTCTCATTTCAATATACCATGCTATAAATAAAAATGACAACTTATCTCTGTTTCTTATACTAGAAATACTTTTGCCTCCAAGGTTCATCTATTATTTTGAAATTGCCCTGATATTTATTTCACTTCAATTTACTGCGATCATAGTCTTATACACCATGTACTTTTACGTGGGTATATGCAATATTTTTACTGGTCAGTTGCAAATCTTGTGCATCAGTTATAGAAACATGTACGAAACCGCTTCAGAAAGGAAAGAAGGCGGTTCTTCCATACAACAAGAGATGAACTTGATTTTCAAAGAAAACATAAGACATCATAATACATTGCTGAAGTAAGTAATAATTTTAGTTTATTATGTGTACATAAGAAACTATAATGGACGCAATAATAGTAAACAAAAGTTATACATTTTCTCAGAAGTGAAAGGAATAATGATCAATTAAATTTAGGAGTTTTCATGTAATTTAAAATTATTTTTCGCAATTGTCAAAAGGGAGATTCCAAGTATGAGAGGAATAAAACCACAGTACAAGCAATGTGATATTGTGAAAGAGAATCTTTCATATTATGAGAGGATTCATTGATATAATCTGTGCGAATTACTGAAGCAATAATTATCTCGCTAATAAATAATTATGGGTCATATCTCTTGTTTTGTTACAACATGTAACATTCCTGCTTATTTAAGGTTTTTTCGTGTTAGACAAGTTATACCAACTACTTTCCTATAATTAATATTCATAACTATGAATATTATATAGTTTAGTATAATATTTGTAATATCATAAATTATAGTTAAGCAGTACTTAACTAAGTACTGATTTAATAATAACACATTGGCACACTGGTACATTTAACAAAAATGTAGAAATTTAAAAACCCCAATAGCAAAATAAAGTTTTACATTTTATGCGAAGACAAAAGGAAATATGATCGATTGAATTTCAGAGTTTTTTTTAATTTAAAACTATATTTCGTTACTTTAAAAAGGTAAACTGCAAGTATTAATGGGGTAAAACCAAAGTAAATTTGTAAAAGACAATCACTCAAATTATGAGAGATATCAGAGACATAATCTGTGCAAATTATGAGAAGCGATGTTAGAGGTTCTCTGCAACTGTAAGCGAAGTAAGGATGATTCTGTAAAAAACAAAAAAAAACAATAAATACTTTGAATACAAGTTGAAATATAATATTTTAACAAATAATACGTAGAAAACTTAATACTAATAGAAATTCTCTATTGTAAAACTGTTTGTGTCAGGTTCTTCTCAGACTTTGATGCAGTCTTTGGTTGGTTGGTTACAGCCTCCTATATTTTCGCACAACTTGCTATCTGCTGCGGAGTGTTTTTTGTACATCAGGTATTTATTAATCTACTAATGGTGTAAAATTATGTCAATTTATTTCTTTTCTTTTCCAGCATATTTATGATCACTTACAGGTTCACGTGTTATAAGTAAATAAAACAACATAGTATACACAAATACACACACACGCACACACACACACACACACACACACACACACATATATATATATATATATATATATATATATATATATATATATATATACACACATACAAGGCTGTTTGTGTATGTGTGTGTGTGTTGCAACGGAATTTATGTTTTGACTCTTATCTCCGGTGCTGATTCCTTGTCTCTACTGTATAGTCCCTAAGTAATATTTTAAGAAACGAATGTTATTATATTTATTATTATATCCCTATTACTGTTTTTAATCTAGTTTGTTCAAATTAACTATTTATTTATTCCTGTTTACATCTATTGTTTAACATCGCCAGCATTATGGTTTATAATCTTGTTTTGTAGTAATTATATTTTGTAATTATTTGTGGTGAATAATTATATGTTGGTTTTGATGTTATATGTTTTTAATTCTAATTCTTTTATTTTGGATAGTTTAATTTACTATATTTTTAGTTTTATTCCTGATGTCTTTATGTGAGCTTAATTTAGTTAAAATTCTTATTTTAATAAATGGTATTATATATTCTCCTTTATGAAATTATTTCCTTTCATTATAAAATTTAAAATTTCACCATTTTTTGTTTTTATAATCTATTTCTAATGCTATAAAATATAGTTACAATCTTAGCCTAACATTTACATTGATCTATTATATGTAATTATTATATATAGCAATACCTAATATATTGCTAACTACTATTGCTAAACTGACAATACATAGGCTATATATTTACAAATGATTATAATTTTTCATATTTGCAATTAAATTTCATTTTTATCGCTTAATATCTCTAAAAAAATGATAAATTTTGGAAACAAATAGTTCTTAATATCCTTTCGGCAGTGCCTATAGATTCAGAAAACAAACTCTTAACGACAATTTATTCGAAAATAGCTCGTATATTCGTATTACAGATTTGTTGTTATTTGTTTTATAAGTCCGAAAAACTCCGTACTTGTTTTAGCTCTATTTTTTAAAGAATACTAGGCTACATATCCTAACTAACACGGTTGTTAGGCCTAACACGTTGATGCGTGAAAAAAAAATGTATATTTTTTTAAAGAATACTACATAACCTAACTGACACGGATGTTGGGCCTATCACTGTGATGCGTGAAAAAAACCTTTATATTTTTTTTAAAGAATACTGCATATCCTAACTGACACGGTTGTTAGGCCTAACACGTTGATGCGTGAAAAAAAATGTATATTTTTTTAAAGAATACTGCATATCCTAACTGACACGGTTGTTAGGCCTAAAACGGTGATACTTGAAAAAACCTATATATTTTTTTAAAGAATACTGCATATCCTAACTGACACGGTTGTTAGGCCTATCACGGTGATACTTGAAAAAACCTTTATATTTTTTTAAAGAATACTGCATATCCTAACTGACACGGTTGTTAGGCCTAAAACGGTGATACTTGAAAAAACCTTTATATTTTTTTATAACGGATGTTGGGACGTTATAAACACGGTGATGTGTGAAAAAAACCTTTAATTTTTTTAAAGAATACTCCAAACTTAACTGACACGGTTGTTAGGCTTAACACGGTGATGCGTGAAAAATCTTTATATTTTTTTAAAGAATACTACATTCTTAACTGACACGGTTGTTGGGCCTATCACGGTGATGTGTGAAAAAAATCATTATTTTTTTTAAAGAGTACTCAAATCCTTCACTGACACGGTTGTTAGACCTAACATGGTGATGCGTGAAAAAAACAATATTTTTTTTAAAGAATACTCCATAAGCTAATTAACATGGTTGTTAGGCCTAACACATGACGCATTAAAAAACCTTTATTTATTTTTTTAAAAAGAGTACTCCAAACCTAACTGACACGGTTGTTGGGCCTAATACGGTGATGCAGGAAAAAAACTTAATTTTTTTTTAAAGAGTACTCCATAAATTAACTAACAAGGTGATGCTTTAAAAAATCTTTATTTTAAAAAAGAAATTCACCATAACCTAACTGACACGGTTGTTGGTCCTAACACGGTGATGCGTGATCTTTAATGTATATTATGATTGCGGTCAAAGCCGTGACGGGTAGCAGCTAATCATATTATATTTCTGAAAGTTTGTTTTTGTTTATTTGTTTCTTATTCAATCACACTTTAACTACTGGACCAAATGAGATTAAATTTGGTGTCTGAGATAAACACAATACTATTACAGTTTAACTGTATAATAGTGACTTTTTAATACTACTGTATTTCATTAAAATATGACAGGACACCTTTTTTAGGAACTGATAAAGATATAAAAATAAAAGTAAGATGCACTTATTGGTGTATATATAAATATGCTGAAAATAATAATAAAAAAATTGATATAAGTTTAAAATATTAAGAAATTATTAAAATAAATACCTGATGTACAAGGAACTCTGAGCAGCAGATAGCAAGTTGTGCAATAATATAGGAGGCTGTGACCAACCAACCGGAGACTGAATTAAAGTCTGCAAAGAACCTGACACAAACAGATTTAGTAATTTTAATTTTTACGTATTCTTTGTTAAACTATTATTTCTCAACTTGTATTGAAAGTACCTATTGTTTCTCATACTTCTCATAGAATCATGCTGTACTTCTCTCACAGTTGCAGAGAACCTCTCTTATAGCTTTTCATTTTTGTTTTCAAATTATATCCTTTATTTGTCTCATATTCTGAACGATTCTCTCGTACAATTTCTACTTTCACTGTGGTTTTACCTCCTTCTTACTTGCAGTCCCTTCTTTTTCATTGGCGAAAAATAACTTTCAATTAAATAAAAGAACTATTAAATTCAATCGATCATAAATCCTTTCACATTTCATAAAATGTTTATCTTCCGTTTTCTAACATTATATTTTTAAAATGTTTAAAATTTTTTTAAGTGTACAAGAATGACAATATATTAAAATTAATTTACAACTCCACTATAAATCGTACTAATAGGAAATATATATATATATATATATATATATATATATATATATATTTCATATGGGGTTTGTATTAATTAAAATTATTACCTACTAAAATGTTGGTAACGTAACTTGGTTAACAAGGAAAACATTTAATAAGAAACTTTTTACATGTTATAAAAAAACAAGAGGGAGCACCTATAATTATCTACCAACCTATATATACACATAATAAACTAAACTTATTACTTACTGCAGCAATGTATTATGATGTCTTATGTTTTCTTTGAAAATCAAACTCATCTCGTGTTGTACGGAAGGATTTTTTGTACGCCTTGTTTCCTTTCAGAAGCGGTTTCGTACATGTTTCTATAGGTGATGCACAAAATTTGTATTTGACCATTAAAAATGTTGCATATGCTCATGTAGAAATACATGTTGTATATTAGTACCAACCCACAAAATTGAAATGAAATGGACATCAGGACTATTTCGAAATAGTGCATGAACCACGGGGCCAAAAATAAGGTGTCACGGGACACAGTGATCAGGTGTCATTATTGTTAATGAAATGATACATTAGGGCAAGTATTGTTATCCAAATTCCTAATGCGTAGCCGATGTTCAGTAACATAGAAAAGTTTGTTTCCTCTTGTTGAATCTTAGTTTTAGTAGATAAAACCTTTTTTTCGTCAAAATCGAATGGATTTTCAACACTTTTACTATTTTGTGAATTTCATTGCTTTTCAAAACTAAAATATTGTATAATCCAATTTCTAAAGAAAATCCTGCGGCAAATAGAACGTTTTGATTGAAATTATTTTCGTTTATTGTGTTTAAAGACTGTAAATGAGAAAGGAGAACCAGCAAAAAACGAACACAGCACAAAAATAATTGATATGGATGGGTAGGTGCTGAAATCAAACTTAAATCCCTACCTAAAAATAACAAATGCTCACAGTAACGCTTTAGGTCAAACATTTTTGAAGAAGAAAATTTATCAAGTTAAAGTTATCGCATTAAACTAAATATTTTAATTAAGAAAACATCTCTATCAAAACAACACCGGGCTATAAATAAATATCTGACGACCTCTTATCTCAACGTACAGAAGGTAAATGACGATTGAACTAGGAAATAAATTCCCCTACCTTAACCTAATTATTAAATAAAACTTTATCTTATTCATATTTAAGTAACTTAATCATCTCAAATACTGCAACGTTTTTAAAGTCGCCAAAAGTAATTTATAGTTCTACACGACAATTAACCTTTCGTACAGCTCGTAGTTTTAAACAAGTCTATTCACTTTATACTTTCTACTAAATAAAACGTAGTCTTCATTTTTAACTACCTAGCAATCCATGACATGACGTAACTTCGACAAGAACCGTTTGTTATCCTACATGAAAATATAGCCTGTTTAAGAGAAGTGCTTCACCTAAGTTTAACTTGTTTAAAATTCTTTGACTAATAACGTTCTATATATAATATGTTGAAATTAAATTAATTATAAATATTCAGTACAGTTATTACACAATCAACATGCACTGACTTTTGATTTAGAAGTATTTTAAATGCGTTAGTGTGGAAATATTATTAGTTGAAAAAAATATACTTAATTTGTTTGTTTGTGTGTGTATGTGTGTGTGAGTGTGTGTCACATCGCTGGTTAGTAAACGAATTAGTTAGTTTTGTTTGTCAATTT
>CM040190.1:51562618-51772062 GCA_022606455.1 Callitettix versicolor | reverse complement strand
GTGTGTGTGTGTGTGTGTGTGTGTGTGTGTGTGTGTGTGTGTGTGTGTGTGTGTGTGTGTGTGTGTGTGTGTGTGTGTGTGGGGGGTTATTGGGAATTCGCAAGAGGCCTGATAGCATTTAGCTTGAGCATTACAATAGTGAAACTTATAACAAAATAACAAATAATTTAAGAAAAAAATATGTAAACTAAAGCAAGATTAGAAATAAAAACACAATTATTATCACGTTACCGAACTCTAGGAATTTATGTGTAGTGACTACAATATGTAGAACAAATATAGTAATTTAATGATTATATATAGGCCTATTTTAGTGTATTTTCCTTTTCCCTTATTAACAATAACAATTGTTCAATGGCGAAAGTATTGAAACAAATCCTAGTAGTGTCCTTGAACATGGGTGGATGTGTCCAGTAGTGTGTTTTGGATTTTGTAAACTGTTTTTAGTAGTAAATTTGAGCGTTGTTAATAGTGAAACTAATAAGAAAATAACAAATAATTGAAAAACAGAATATGTAAGCTAATGCAAGATTAATTAAACAAAAAAATTATTATCACGTTACCGAAGCTTATTACTTTACTTTTAGTGTCTACAATTGGAATAGCATTACACAAAATGTGTCTTTGTGGATCAATAAATTGTTGTGTGCTTGAAAATGTTTTAACTTTCTGTTACCGTAAAGGTTTTGACATGACGTTGATTACGATGGTAAAAATAGTTTACAAAATATTTAGGTGAATAGTTTTTGGTTTTAAAATCTTGAACTTTTTTTTAAAAATGTCTTTATCTGGAATTTAATATTAATTTCCATAAATAAAATGGTAACTTATAAGTAGAATTTGCTAGAGATTCAAACTGTTTGAAGTTTATGTAATGAAAAACAGTTTTAATTCACTATACAGCTTTGTTATTCACTACATATTTCAACGTTTATATTTCATTGATAAGTGGTATACTTGAAACGTCAGGCTCGACCACTGTAACTTGGGCTAATGCAGACGATGGGAAGATTTATAGCGTATGAAAATGCCAAGCAATGGCCGGGAATTGAACCCAGGTCTTCGGGGTGAAAGCCCAGTACGCTATCAACTAGGCCACCGAGGCGGCTTTCGACCACTCTAAACGACAAATATAGACCTAACTTGCAGAACCATACAAAATTATAAACTCTGTGAAACAGAAAGCGGACTGTTCGAGCGGACAGAACGTCAGGGAAAACCAGCGGGAAAACAGAATAACCAATTGTGTACTGCGTGATTTTTCCATTTATGTTTCTTGACCACGAGTTTTATTTCCTTTTTTTTAATTAACATGATTACTAGCAACCGCAAAACTGTAATCGATCAAAAGTTTATTTGAAAGTGTTTGGAAATTTGACAGTTACGAAATATCCCAGATAGATCTGTGGCAAATTCAAAATACTGCAAAAAAATAATATTGTTTTTTTCTCATTAGGCAATTAAACAGATATAAGGTTTAACAGAAGGCAGCCGCTAAACGTGAACTCATCCATCAAGTTCCGGTTTATTCCGGAAAACCGCTTCCGATCTTATAATCTGTTTGTGAGAGCTAACTTCTAACAGATCCATGCGAAACGTAAGTTTGGACATTGAGCAGTTTAACAGTTTATTTGTGTAATATTGAGTGACAAAAACAAAATCTAGTTCAGTGAAACAGAAGTAACTATAAACACTGTGTGCTAATAACTTTGTGCTAATTACCATAATTATTGGTCCGGGATACAGAACACATTCTTTTGAATTATTAAAACTATTAAACATCGTGAATAGCTTCATTTTAACGTAAACTACAAGTTTTTTTATCTGTTGATTTCTTAGAAATGAGAAATTTTGAAAAAAAGAAAGAAGTCAATATATATACATAAACTTTATCAAATTCACGCAAAGTAATGTAAATGTCAATACCGGCTCTTATATCAAGGTCCGGGGTCTGGACTTAATACGATGACTGCTTCAATAGCTCATTTTTACAAATATTATTCGATAATAATCAAACATGAGATAAGAAACTCATATTTGTACAATTAATTCAATATTATTGATTCAAAATGAAGTAGCATTTGTAAGATAAAGACCGTTCTAGATAAGTAATATTAAAAGTTTCTCCAATTTTAGTCCCGTAAATAAAAGAAAAGATATTATTATTTTAAGTTAACAGTTGCATATATAACTAACCAATGATCATGTGTAATTACATTTGTAAATATTTAAACGTGTAACAGTTGTAAATTTTCTCACCATTATGTTGTTCTTAGAAACGAAAGACGAATTCTAGTTAATTCAGTTATATTAAGGAATATAGATCCTAGTATTATAACTTCCACTTATAACTAAAGTTCTACCTGATAAAGCTTGACAATTATTGTTTATATGCTCTGTTATTTTACTATAAAAAATATTTAAAAGTATCAAAAAACAATTAATGTTTTTTATTTTATTTTTCAAAAACATAATGGATCTTAAACGTTACTGTGAGCATTTGGTGTTTTTAACAAAACTTTTAGGCTTGAGTAAAACACCGACTTATCCAAAATTCAATTCTGTATTTGTAGTGTTCATTCCTTGTTTTTATGTCATTATGACATACGGTTGTTTCAGCGGAATCAACCAGAAGAATTTCAAACAAAACGCCGTTTTTATTGTTGGGTTTATTCACATTTTTGGGACATACAGCATTTTGGTTCTGAAACGCGATAAACTTCACAAAGTAGTAGAAGTTATGGAAAATGCTTTTGATTTTGACGAAGAAAAAGTTTTATTGAAGAAAACCGAAATTCAGCGAAGGGAAATAAACTTGTCTATGGTATTGAACATCGGCTACATTGCAGGACTTCAAATAACAGTGATTCTTCTTGTCATTTATTGTGCCCTTAAGGAAGATAACTCAACAGTGTTCGACATTGAATTTCCAATTCTCGGAATAACCTTGACATCATGGTACACGTATTATTTGAAACTAGTTCTGTTAGTCTTTTCAGCACAATTTGCAGTTTTGACAATGGTTTAATAGCATATTTTTACGTGGGTATATGCAACATTTTTACTGGACAATTGCAAATCTTGTGCATCAGCTATAGAAACATGTACGAAACCGCTTCAGAAAGGAAAGAAGGCAGACCTTCCATACAACACGAGATGAGTTTGATGTTCAAAGAAAACATAAGATACCATAATACATTGCTGCAGTAAGTAATAATATTTATAAATAAATAAAAAGTTCACAAATAGTTTTAGTTTATAGTGTTAGTTTTGTGTTTGTGAAATAGCAGACGATTATGTGTTCAGGTTTTATTTTCTTCTTAGATTACGTTATATTTCAAATTTTTAATTATATTGTGGTTACGGCTTTGGGTGCCCTAACTGCGTCTAACCTTTCTCCGTATCTGTGCTCTTAGACAGAACCCTTCATTCCAAAGCAAGGTGAAAGTGTGTTTTACTCTCAGTTTTAATCCAGCCTTACATCTAGCATGCGGGACTCTGTATGGAATATTTTATTTTCCTTGCTATTTGTGGGGTTTGAATAGCTGGAATACACCTAGATATACAAACGTCTATCGGCAGTGCAAAATCGCAAATTGTGAACAGAGGAGTCAGCAAGGACTTCTAATGAAACCTAAAAGCAGATGACCTTCCAGTGATCAAACCTTAGATGTTTGGGACACAAACTTAATAGAGCTGTGACGACAGTTATAACGGGAACCTGAAGGTGTACACGAGATCATGTACTCTATGATGACCTCTTGCCAGCAGGAGGCAAAGTGTGTTTGGCTCATACGACCCTGAGGACCTTCAGCAGAATGAGCTAGTCAGTAGACTGCTAATACCCTTGTGTATTGTGCTAAAACCCTTAGTTTATACATTAATACCATTGATCGTAATGCCAAAAGCCACCAAAACTAACTAATCTAGTTTACCCCTTACAAATGTTATTCTTATATTAGTTTAGACTAGACATTAGACATTAGTCCTATACATTAGTTTAGTCTTTTTTGTTTATTTTTTTTATGTGTTAATGTAAAGTGTTAACGTCGTAATACAGCAAAGGACGTCTAAATCCACTCAATAGGTCTATTCTGCACCCTTCGGTCTCTTTTTTGTTTTTATGTAGGAAGTAATATATCCATGACCATTGCCAGCAATATCCATTATTAACGCCCAAATTTCCGTGTGCACTCATATTTGAGTAATAGCACAATATACTGAACTTACCATGAGTTTTTTTTCAGGTTTTTCGCGGACTTCAACTCAGTCTTTGGTTGGATAGTTGTTGCTTTCTACATTTTCAGCCAACTAACTATCTGCTTAGGCGTGTTTCTTGTGCATCAGGTATGTGTTGCATTATTTGAACTGTTTTTTTTTACATTTTTAAAACATTAACTAACTATAATGGCAAAATCATAATTTCAAAAGGTAAGATACATAATTCTATTACGTCAGCGAGACAGCTGCGTGGCGCGATTATTTTTTAAATTCCGTGAAAATACAAAATAAATATGACGGCGATCAGGATTCATTTTTTGTTTTAATGTGTTAAATTCGCACAGATTTGATTAAAACTTGGCACAAACATTTTTATATTAATAGGTTGGACACGTTCGGTTTTCAGCACTTTTAACAAGTAAATCCGTTTCAGAAAGAATGGCGGCCATTTCTTATCTTTAAAAAATTACAACGTTTTACGTGTAATCAGCGTTAAAAAATGTGAAAAAACTAGTGTATTGAATTTTTAATTTAAATTATATATACGCAAAAACATGACGAATATGAAAAACTGATACATTTAAGTTGTTGGCAGATTTTCAGTGTGAAAATGTTTGTTGAAAATTCGATTTCCTCACGTCAGCAGGACAAGTTGCGTGTCTTTACTAAAGTAGGATCCCTGTAATCCGTCGTATAGTGGACAACGTTAATGACGGATTACAAAAAAAGACGAATTATTGGAAAGGAAGAAAAATTACAGTAAATTATTATGTAAATTAAGAAAAATGAAAATTGAAGTAATTATATTACAAATTCTCTTGTTGTTAATAACTGAGTTCAAAATGTAATTATTATTGAAAAAAATACCATCAACTGAAAAAAATCTTAAAACAAACGTGAAAACAACAAAACTTTTCAATGCACATTACAGTATGCCGATTATCATTGTTTGTCGTTTACACATTCGGAGTTGATGAAGTGTGACCTTAATTTTCATTATTTTTTTAAGAGAACAAATAATACTAATAGATTACTAGACGTTTCGAAAGTATATGTATAGTACTTATGTTTATTACAATGTACAATAAAATAATATAACGAACCTTTTACTTTTTACCATATATTCATATTTCCTTAATAATATTTCATTACATTTTCACCTAATATAAAATCGTACTGTTAATAAAAAAAAATATTCAGTCTTCTGTTATTTATTACAGAGCATGAAAACAAAGGATGGAGGTTTATTTAGCAATACAACAATTCTTGTGATGTGCACGTAGAGTATGATTTCCATAATGTGGGCTGGCGACAGAGTTTTTACTCAGGTACATTTTGACAAAAAATTTATAGGGACATAAATTTTTTCACAGAAAGTAAAACATGAAACACTCATGTTACAGTGAAATGCGCTCACACTGACTTTATCTTTAGACTAAAAAAAAAGTTTCAAAAATTTTTAAGTTTATTTATGATAAATAATTTTAAACAATAATTTTCTTTTCTTTATTTCAGTCCAATATCTAAGCAAGATTTATATTTACACAGTAGATTCGAATTATACAGGTTAATTTGTTTTCAATTTAGTCACTATTTGCAAGTCGTAATTTTGTGTTACTTGTTCGAAAGATCTGATTATTTATATTACAATTACAGTTATAGTTTGAAATTTACAATTACACTTAAATAATTACAATTACAGTTAAACTTACAATTTACAATTTTAATTACAGTTCACAATTTACAGTTACAATTACAGATCACAATTTATAGTTACAATTGCTGCTTACAATTCACAGTTACAGTTAAAATTTACAATTTATAATTAAAATTACTCTTTGGAAGTCACAGTTACAAATACAGTATACAATTTACAATTAAAATTACTGTTTACAGTTTACAGTCATAGTTAATATTTACAATTTATTGCTACAATTTAAATTTACAATTAAAATTTACAATATATAATTAATTTTGCAATTACAAATTAAGTTACAATTTACAGTTAAAAATTTACAATTTACATTTATAATTATAGTTTTTAATTTAGAGTTTACACTTTACAGTTACAATATAGAGTTTTAATTTACTGATAAATTAATATACAGTTACAATTACAATTCCTGATTAAAATTACTGTTTACAGTTTACAGTTATAATTAAATTTAACAATTTACCCTTACAGTTAATGTTTATAATTTACCGTTACAATTAATATACACAGTTAGAATCACAATTTAAAATTAAAAATAATATTTCCAATTTACAGTTACAATTTCTAGTTACTATTACTGTTTACAATATAGAGTTATAATTAAAGTTTACAATTTCCAGTTACAATTACAATTTTCACTTACAACTACAGTTTACATTTTAAAAGTTACAATTACAGTTTAACATACACAGTTACAATTACAGTTTACAATTTACAGTTAAAGTGAAAACATTACTTTTACATAGAAAATTTTTAAAGCTATACTATCTTCTGATTGTATATTTAAAAAAATTATATATACATAACTTTTAACTTATTTTTATATTTAACTTATATATAAAATTAAAATACGCCAATAAAATTATAGTTCTCTTCAAAAAATTAATTGTTTTGTTATTAATTTTTATTTATTTATAAATAATTTTAAAAAAATCTATTATTATATAATAACTTTTAATAATTCTCTTCACGTAATTTTATAAAAAAATATATACAGTTCATATTGCCGTTTTTTTGTGGGTTACATTATTTAAGGTTATCTTCTTTATCTTATTTAACTCGTGATAACCTTATTTTACCTTAACTCGTGAGCGTGTACACAGTAGTATTATTACAGAGAGAGAGAGAGAGAGAGAGAGAGAGAGAGAGAGAGAGAGAGTATTTTAAAGTCACATTTCAATATATTACTTTGATGGCCATTTAAATATATTATTTTTTTAATGGAAAATCTCTAATAATTAACGCAACTACATTATACACACAACTAATACAGCAATTAATATTAAAGCGTTTACAGTTTCATATATTTTTCATATACTTTGTGCATGATTCTTCTTTAACATGTATACAATTATAAACGGGAGGAATATAGATTACCAAAAAAATTGTACGTTGGTATATTTTGAACTGTACACTTTTGAATTATTGCACTCAGCCTTCAAAGATAAATTATCTAATTACATAATCATATGTTCTATTACAACCGTTAGTTTTACATAATCAGATTTTTGAACTTTGTTTTTATAAGCCAATGACGCCAATTAGAAACAAATGCTTAATATCTAAACTGTTAATGTATTTAGTACACTACTAACAGCAATAACACTGTTTGTAAATAACGATTTTTCCAGAGCAAGAAGATTCAGAGCTTAGTGACGAAGGAGTTTGGTACAACCAGAACAAGTGTTTCAAAAGTTCTGTGCGCATTGACATGGAATGTTCCAAACGTCCGTTGTTGATCGCCGCTTTGCCAATGATACCGGCCAACTTGACTACGGTAGAAAAGGTAAGTTTCCATTCCGTAAATCACATGACTGCTACCATTTAGAAAAATAAAGACAGTTATTTTGTTTAATAATGCCTACATGCAACTCTCTCGTTGAACTGAGGATACCAAGCCCAACTATTTTTTTTTATTTTATATTTCTTTGAAAATATGATTTCGCCATGAAAAACATTATTAATGATTACAATAACGAAATTTAAAATAATTTTTTTTTAAGACGTGGTACATAGCAACAATTACACACACACACACACACACACACACACACACACACACACACACACACACACACACACACACACACACACACACACACACACACACACACACACACACACACACACACACACACACACACACACACACACACACACACACACACACACACACACACACACACACACACACACACATATATATATATATATATATATATATATATATATATATATATATATATATATATATATATATATATTCGACAATGCACTTTAATACTGTGCTAACTAATTCGCTTTATATAACGAACGACGATTCAGTTTTAATTCGACCATGCACTTTAGCTTCATGCTAATTAATTCACTTTATTATAAACGAAGATTCAATTCTAATTCTTCTAATTCGACGATGCTTTTAATTCTATGCTAACTAATTCTCTTATTATAACAATTGACGACTCAGATTTAATTCTACCATGCACTGTAGAATTAAATGTTAATTAATTCACTTTATTATAAACGAAGATTCAATTCCAATTCAAAGATGCATTTTAATTCTATGCTAACTAGTTCGTTTTATAATGAACTTCGATTCAGTTTTAATTCAAACATGTGCTTTAGCTCATATTCATTTTTGTAATAACCGACGATACTCTCTAACTAATTCACTTTAACATAGATATAAATATAAAAAAATAACAAAACTTCTGCTTTCTAACTAAATTTACTTAATTATTATCAATGGACTTCTAATAAAACTCAAACTTGCATATTTTAGTTTGATATCCACTTTACTTTCTCCCGTAAACAAAGAGTGTTAAGATTTTTTTGTAAAGCTTCCCATGGTACATTGTGAAACAGACATTCCCGTGTGACGACATAGTAATAGACCTTGTTTTCCTGGAATCAGTCCCTTTTACCAATTTTTAGTAATACAATACCCTTATGTATTAACCAATAGCAGATAGCATCGTCTTTCAACCCACCAGTCAGAATAAAGCTTTTTTTGAAACTTAACTGATCGTTAAAAAAACTGTTAGATCCTAACTTTCCAGTGAAATTATTGTTTTTTTTGTCGGCGTGCTACGTGACTTTATGCACGTAACATCTACATTAAGTGATCCTTGTTGACGATTTTATAATCAGACGCCCTAAAATTTCAAAAGTTTTAAAAGTTATCTATAGTAATGTAAATTTTAAAAAAATCAACAATTTCACATGTATTTCCAAACCTAGACGCGATAATAACACATTGTTGTAATATATGTGTGTGTGTGTGTGTGTGTGTGTGTGTGTGTGTGTGTTTACGACCCCTAAAATTGATTTACAAGTCATGTATGGTGCACCTTTGAAGATCCCGGTTCTGGGTCTTACATTGATGGCGCTCTAACAGATCATTTTCCTCTGGAAGTTTACTAAAAGCTGTCTAAATGAATATCTAATATGGTTTAAATAAAATAGAAGTCATCACAGAGGTCAACTAAAGGTTCTACTACAGTTACGATGTCATGACTTGAACTTAAAACCGTATTTCCAGTACATTTTGTATAATAACTAAAACACTTATTTGTTTACAGGTTTTGGCAGCTGCGTTTTCATACTACAACCTTCTTTTATTTTTTTACAAAGATTAAACCTTATTATATAATTAACGTTTCTTCTTATATATTATAAATTATTAAGTATAATTTTATTTACATAAATATTTGTGGATATTATGGGATTGAAGCGAATTGTACAATCGAATCGGATTATTAAATTTTAATCAAAATAATTTAAGATCTAAAGTGATTTTGTTTTTTAACATCAAATAGTGACGACGGTAAACGATTATTTTTGTTGACATATAACGTTTTTTTACAAAATTTGATTATATCTCATGCTCTTTTTGACTTTGCTTCCGTAACCAACTTTATAGTCTGTTTAAAATTGTAAACTTTTAAAATTTGGATGATAATACAAATATCAACACTATGGTGATCAGTTATAATAATAATATTGCATATTTTAACACTAAATATGATAAAAAACACTTTCTCTTGATAAAACGAAACATAAATAATTAGCCACACGCTGAGCAGTTTATGCAAACTTTATTTACTCTGATGATATTAATTTTAAATTACATTATTTCTAAAGTTTTCGCATTGTTATTCTTTAGTGAATTGCATAATTGTAATTAAATATTGTAATTCAATATAAATATACATACAGAAGCACTAATGATTAATATGTAATTATAATTAATATATCTTTGCAATAAAATGAATACTGGTTTCATATAAAAGGGGAAATTAATACCAACTAATCGAATTACTTCACTTTATAGTATGTTTCGGTTACATAGCTGCCTTCCTCAAGGTGATACAAAAAGTGAAAATTAAATGCTAACTAGGGTTGAATAATGTAAATGGTTACTCTTCTCCTCGGCGTGTATCCACACAACCGAAATTTGCATCTGAGTGTTATTACTTCTGTTTTAAGGCATTAGTTATGTTACCGAAATATACAATAAGTTAATGTAACTTTGGTGTTACATATGTTTACACTTCAAGTTAAATTACTATTTTATTTTGTTGCTGAAGGGTATAATAGTGCTCCGCTCTCGTGGCGTATAATGTTAAAGTAGAAGTGCGCAGTAACTATAGGACTGGTACGGGTAGTGAGTGGTACATTTTGGTACTGAAACGCGATAAACTTCACAAAGTATTAATTTTCACGAATTTTATTGGAAAAGACCGGAATTCAACAAAAGGAAATAAACTTGTCTATGGTACTGAACGTCGGCTACATAGCAGGAATTGAAGTAACAATGATTTTGTTTGCGGTTTAAAGGTAACGCAACAGTGTTCGACATTGAATTTCCGATCTTCGGAATAACGTTGACATCACCGTACACGTATTATTTGAAATTAGTTCTGTTCGTCTTTTCATTACAATTCGGAATGCTCACACTAGCTACAATAGCATATTTTTACGCGGGTATATTTAACATTTTCACTGGTCAATTGCAAATCTTGTGCATCAGCTGTAAAAGTATGTACGAAACCGCTTCAGAAAGGAAAGAAGGCACAAGATTAGTTTGATTTTCAAAGAAAACTTAAGACATCACAATACATTGCTGCGGTAAGTAATAAAATTCATAAATTAATGAAATTTGCGTAAATAATTTTAGTTCATGGTGAGTTTTGTGTTTGTGCGCTAGTAGGCAATAACGTGATCAACTTTTAGTTTTCCCTTAGACTAGATATTTTTAAAATTTAAATACGTTATGAGTACATCAATTACGTTGGCGTATTTAAATAACCTAACCTAACTGGATCTAATCTTCCTCCGTTTACGTGTTCTTAGGCAGATCCATTCATTCCAAACCAAGGGGAAAGAATGTAAGTAGAAGGCTGCGTGGTTTAGAGGGGCATTAATTTAAAAATGCAGTATCTGTATACCACGTGACCATCAGTTTTAACCCAGCCTTTTGGGGCTCTGTAAGGTTGAAGATTTTATTTTCCTAGTTATTTGCGGGCTTCGGATAGCTGAAATAAATTTAGGTGTACAAATGTGTTTCAGGTGCGCAAAATTACAAATTTAAAAGAGAAGAAGCGACCTTAAAGGAATTTCCAATGAAACTTAGATATTTCACGTTCCAGGGACCAAATATTAGATTTTAACGGGGATCAACCCTTATGGAGCTTATAAGTCAGGTCTACCGGAAACCGAACTTCAAGGCTGGAGGATGGTCAGAAAAAAATATAATGATCCTGGGGAAAATGAAAATCTGGAAATCATAGGATTCATGGTGGGCACTGTAGTGTGAAGGAGTTCATGAAGACAAATATTATTCTATCACAGTTGGCAACAGGAGGCAAAGTGTGTTTGGCTTATACGATCCTGAAGACCTCCAGTAGAATGAGTAAGTTATTGGACGGCTTTTTACCATGATGACCGCTTCAATAGATCATTTTACGACGAAAATTTGCTAATAATTACACTATACTTAATTTAAACAATCAAACAAGTCAATTTTCTTATAAGTTTACTTTAAATCCATACAGCTCATTTGTGTACATCACACCCACACATTCAGTAAACACGTAACTGAATAGATTTACAAAAAAATCTGATAGAAGCAGTTTTTTTAAATACTTTAATAAAACGCGCCCAGATTGTTCTAACGTTATGTTATAAAATTTAGGTATTCTGCAGAAACAGAATTGTTGTAACAAAGTTACTCTCGAGGTGGTACTGGAACTCCTAGGGCATTATGTTCTAAAATTTAAGTATTCTGTAGAAAGAGAATTGATGTATCAAAGTTACTCTCGAGGTGGTACTGGAACTCCTAGGGAATTATGTTCTAAAATTTAAGTATTCTGCAGAAACAGAATTGTTGTAGCAAAGTTATTCTCGAGGTGGTATTGGAACTCGTCGGACATTATGTTCTAAAATTTAAGTATTCTGCAGAAACAGAATTGTTGTAGCAAAGTTACTCTCGAGGTGGTACTGGAACTCGTAGGGCATTATGTTATAAAATTTAAGTATTCTACAGAAACAGAATTGTTGTAGCAAAGTTACTCTCGAGATGGTAGTGGAACTCCTAGGGCATTATGTTCTAAAATTTAAGTATTCTACAGAAACAGAATTATTGTAGCAACGTTACTCTCGAGCTGGTAGTGGTACTCTTATGGCATTATGTTCTAAAATTTAAGTATTCTGCAGAAGCAGAATTGTTGTAGCAAAGTTACTCTCCAGATGGTACTGGAACTCGTAGGGTATTATGTTCTAAAATTTAAGTATTCTACACAAACAGAATTGTTGTAGCAAAGTTATTCTCAAGGTGGTACTGGAACTCGTAGGGTATTATGTTCTAAAATTTAAGTAGTCTGCAGAAACAGAATTGTTATAGCAAAGTTACTCTCGAGGTGGTACTGGAACTCGTAGGGCATTCCTAAGACAGTAAGGTCAGGATTGTTTTATTGAGTTATTTGAACTTCTATTGTAAAAACACCGCAAATACATAACAGTGATAAAATTAAAAATTTTCATTGGTAAGTTTTCGAAATTTCTTATTCGTATGCAACAAGCCCAACAATTATTTTTATCAAGTCACCAACGTCTGAAGGAACAAAATCTAGAGTACTGACTAAATTAAAGTTAATTGACATTTACTTGAATGTTTTATGCGATGAAGACGTGATGGAACTAGTGCGCAACAAATTATTTAACTGTTAATGCTAATAACAGTTACAGGGTCATGTGAGCGTTACATTTGTAATAATTTTCACGATTAACTTTTTTAAATACGAAGAACACAAAGTTTTCATTTCGTGCACTGTACAAGAGTCTGACAAACATTTATATTGTTCCGTTGATCTTTTGTACTTTGTTAACTTAGTATACAAATTATTTAACTTCTTTATCGAAAATGTTCGATCTAAAGCGTTACTGCGACCATTTGTTGTTCTTGAGCAAACTTTTTGGCGTGAACGCTTTTTCGACACACCATAAATTCAATTCAGTATTTGTAGCGTTCGTGTACTGCTACAACGCCATTCTCGTCTACGGTTTTTTCAACGGGTTGATTAAAGATAATTTCAATCAAAACTCCCCCTTTGCGTTAGGGCATTCGTAAGTAATCGGAATGTACAATGTTTTGATCTTAAAACGCGACGTTATCAACAAAGTGGTAGAAGAGCTGCAAAATTAACTTGTCTATGGTACTGAACGTCGGCTACATAGCAGGAATTGAAGTAACAATGATTTTGTTTGCGGTTTAAAGGTAACGCAACAGTGTTCGACATTGAATTTCCGATCTTCTTAATAACGTTGACATCACCGTACACGTATTATTTGAAATTAGTTCTGTTCGTCTTTTCATTACAATTCGGAATGCTCACACTAGCTACAATAGCATATTTTTACGCGGGTATATTTAACATTTTCACTGGTCAATTGCAAATCTTGTGCATCAGCTGTAAAAGTATGTACGAAACCGCTTCAGAAAGGAAAGAAGGCACAAGATTAGTTTGATTTTCAAAGAAAACTTAAGACATCACAATACATTGCTGCGGTAAGTAATAAAATTCATAAATTAATGAAATTTGCGTAAATAATTTTAGTTCATGGTGAGTTTTGTGTTTGTGCTCTAGTAGGCAATAACGTGATCAACTTTTAGTTTTCCTTAGACTAGATATTTTTAAAATTTTATCACAGTTGGCCGATGAATAATTTACTATTTAATTAGATTGTACTTAATTTAAACAATAAAAAAAGACAATTGTGTTATAAGTTTCATTTAAATCCATACAGCTCATTTGTGTACATCACACCCACACATTCAGTGAACCACGTAACTGAATAGATTTACAAACAAATCTGATAGAAGCAGTTTTTTTAAAATACTTAAAAAAAACGCGCCCAGATTGTTCTAACGTTCGTTATGTTATAAAATTTAAGTATTCTGCAGAAACAGAATTGTTGTAGCAAAGTTACTCTCGAGGTGGTACTGGAACTCCTAGGCCATTATGTTATAAAATTTAAGTATTCTGCAGAAACAGAATTGTTGTAGCAAAGTTACTCTCGAGGTGGTACTGGAACTCCTAGGGCATTATGTTATAAAATTTAAGTATTCTGCAGAAACAGAATTGTTGTAGCAAAGTTACTCTCGAGGTGGTACTGGAACTCCTAGGCCATTATGTTATAAAATTTAAGTATTCTGCAGAAACAGAATTGTTGTAGCAAAGTTACTCTCGAGGTGGTACTGGAACTCCTAGGCCATTATGTTATAAAATTTAAGTATTCTGCAGAAACAGAAACAGAATTATGTTATAAAATTTAAGTATTCTGCAGAAACAGAATTGTTGCAGTAAAGTTACTCTCGAGGTGGTACTGGAACTCCTAGGCCATTATGTTATGAAATTTAAGTATTCTGCAGAAACAGAATTGTTTTAGCAAAGTTACTCTTGAGGTGGTACTGGAACTCCTAGGAAATTTCTAAGACAATAAAGGTCAAGATTGTTTTATTGAGTTATCGGAACTTCTATTGTAAAAACATCGCAAAACGTTAAATACGTAACAGTGATAAAAGTAAAAATCGCATCGGTGAGTTTTCGAAATTTCTAATTCGTATGCAACAAGCCCAACAATTATTTTTATAAAGGCACCAACGTTGCAGGAACAAAGTCTAGAGTACTGACTAAATTAAAGTTAATTGACATTTACTTGAATGTTTTATGCGATGAAGACGTGATGGAACTAGTGTGCAACAAATTATTTAACTGTTAATGCTAATAACAGTTACAGGGTCATGTGAGCGTTACATTTGTAATAATTCTCACGATTAACTTGCTTAAATACGAAGAACACAAAGTTTTGTTGACATTAACCCTGTGTGGGTTAATAGGAGGAATATATTTCTCAGTTTTTTTGCAATCATCGTTTCGTGCACTGTACAAGAGTCTGACAAACATTTATATTGTTCCGTTGTTTTTTTGTACTTTGTTAACTTGGTATACAAATTATTTAACTTTTTTCGAAAATGTTCGATCTAAAGCGTTACTGCGACCATTTGTTGTTCTTGAGCAAACTTTTGGGCGTGAACGCTTTTTCGACACACCCTAAATTCAATTCAGTATTTGTAGCGTTCGTGTACTGCTTCAACGCGATTCTCGTCTACGGTTATTTCAACGGGTTGAGTAAAGATAATTTCAATCAAAACGCCCTCTTTGCGTTAGGGCATTCGCAAGTAATCGGAATGTACAATGTTTTGATCTTGAAACGCGACGTTATCAACAAAGTGGTAGAAGAGCTGCAAAATTCTTATCATTTCGACGAGGAGAAAGTGTTGCAGAGAAAAACTAACATCGGTCTGGGATCGTTTTTTAATGAAAAATGAACGTTTAGAAACGTAATATATGCAAATTGTAATGCAGGTTTTGATGATGAAATCAGAATTTTAAAAGGGCAACATAAAGAAAATACTTTTGGAAATTGGTTTCTATCACGTCACAGCTGCGGGCTGTGATTATTTGTTATCCTTTGTTGTCAAATATTTGACAGACGTAGTAGAATATGGTCTTGAAGTTGGTAGGTGATATCTTGATAATCATTATAACCAAGTGTAGATGATATTATATTTGTCTAGTATAGCTGTTCCCTTGTAACAAGTGATAACTGATATTTAGGAACGATTTGTAACACCCCAAAGCCCATTTGGACAAATCTAAGGTAATGTTATTTAGCCTATAATGGTATATGGCCAATAGTACATGTTAATTATACTGCACTATTTGTTAAGGCAAAATTATGTTTGGTATCTTTTTTGTAGGGAATTTAGAGAGCTTTTTAGATTTTGTAGATATATTTTTCTTTTAAAAATAGAATAACAAAAAATTACAAAATTTAAACATCTGACTGAATTGCTTGTAAAATGAGATCAAAACATAATTTTATCTTGACAAATAGCGAAGAAATCTGTATCTTTAAGTAACATTAGTCTTATAGGGAATATACTAAATAATAAACTGTTATGCATAGTTGACAGGTGGCTTTATAAAAGGTAAACCTATTTCAAAATTTAGTCTGACTGACACAAGCTAACTTGTTGTGTAGCAATCATAACCTACAATAAGAGCTATTCATAAATTCTTTTGCATCGTTGAATTTAATCCGAATTTTAAACTTTTTGTGACCAATATTTGAAAGTCATTAAATCAGCTGTTTCCACACGTGATTATTGAAAAATATATCCAACAATAAATTGAATTACTGTCATGCAGTATTGTAAATATGCCCTGTACACAACAATTTATGGTTTTCAATACATTACTTAAGCACAAGCAAACCGCTTCATCAATTCCTTCAAATTCGGGTTTTCAACTTTTATTCAAGCTATTAACTTCATTATAGGTCTTCTTTATTTTTATCTTTCAGTATCATGACAAAGAAGAACTAGACAAATTAAAATTTCGGCAAACATCTACTTGCTTCACGTCTTTCTCCAATTCACGCAAAACTCTAATTATAAAATTTTCCGTTTATACGCCAAATTTGAAACTTGAGATGCCGTGGTATCCAGAGTCAGCATAAGCTCCCCCTTAGCCACACTGCTCCACCTTGGCTTGATATTAAGAGATTTAACCCGAAAGCTGATACATAAAGAAAGGTCACATCACGCTAGGACTTATCGGGATTGTTAAACCTGTACTTTACAATGAGAGAACCAATGGTGGGCAAATACGCTTAAAGGAAAAAACTAGTGGTGAATGACAGGTCAATTTACCGTCTGTAAACTTGTAGCAAACCATTTGTGGAGAAAATGCAAGTTGGGAAATTCTATTACATCACTACCTTTGTAGTGGAGTGCCTCGACTTATTGTAATTTCTCTCCCATTATATTTGTGAAGTAGCTGAATAGTTAATGGCCACAACTTAATAGAAAATTGAATCAAAACTTTTTAAAATCCTTGTCAAGTATTTTCACCTTTAAAAATTTTGAGACTTGCATTTTTTTTAATTTTCAGACTGAAATTAAATTAAAATAGGAAAACCTTTATGTTTTTAAAGCAAAAATAAACTTTTATTTGTTTGGGGTTAAAAAAAAATGAGCCCTTTCAAATGTTTGTTGTAAAATCAATAGGTTCGGAGATTTCAATGGTGGCACATTCCAAAAAGATCACTCTGTATATATAAAACGTTTAGCGATTACTTGAAAAGTCCAGATCCAAAGTTCAGAATCGGCGTTAATTTAAAGGTCCCTGCCAGATCTTGACGTTACTATTGTGGCTCTAAGTACTCATTTTACAATTGACATTTCCTAAAAACGAAAAATATAAATCTCTAAAGTTAGTTTAAATAAATTATAATATCGCACAAAAGAAGGATAAAAAATCATTTAGTAAAATTACGAAATGTTGGGAAATATACACTAATTAATATTTCCAGTGCTTTTTGTAAAATCTCTCCATCTATGTTAACTAGTGACACTTGTTTTTTACAGATTTTGGGAGCTGCGTTTTCGTACTACAACCTTCTTGTATTTTTATGCAAACATTAGACCATTATTGAAAATAAAATTCGGTTCTTATAAACAATTAAATAAAATTTTATTTAGATATCTTAAAGAATACTTCGGGATTACAGCAAATTATACAGTTAAATTGGAGTATTAAATTTGACATTAAAATGTTATAAGATCTAGAGTGGTTATATTTCTCAAGATCAAGTAGTTTTTCTATTAGCTGTAATTCAATGATTGAAGTCATTAGAATTTTTAGTACTTCGTTTTTGGTAGATTTTTTTTGTATATGCAAATTTTGACCTCTAACCACTACCTAATATTTACACGCTTATAATGAGTGCTTTGAAGTTACTATTCGTGTTCAAAAATTTACATTTTGTGTTTTTAGCAATTTCCACTGTAAGTGCGTACGTGTTGCATAAAATTTGCATTGTTGTGTGTGTTGTAGTAATGTTACACTGTGTGTGTGTGTGTGTGTGTGTGTGTGTGTGTGTGTGTGTGTGTGTGTGAGAGAGAGAGAGAGAGAAGAGAGAAAGAAGAGTTCGTGTCACATAAATTCATAGCGGTACTACTTCAAAATATCGTTACCCATCAAATCCATGGTAGCGTTTAAATAGCAGCCTTCCAAATACTAAAACGACATAACCTTTTACTCTCACACTTTTTTTTTCTAAAAAGCCGATTTCACCATCGCAATAAACTAGCCTAACTGCATGAATTAACATATTCAATTCCATTAAGTGTACGAAAACGAACCTGACATCGGTCAGGATCAATTTCTTATCCGTCAGCTTTACAACTTCGGGTAATGATTTGTTTTAAGACGAAATGTTTGTAATGGTTTTTCTGTAATGCAATTATTTTATCTCAGTCAAGTTTGGAACCATGATCCCGTTATCGTAATCAGCTAACTTAAACTTCAAGTTTACTTATTTTATTTTTTGGCAAAAAGGTGTCTTTATTTAACTAATGCACTCTATATAAAAAATTTATAAATAATAAAAAAGTAATATATAATCTAATGCGAGCTTAGGAACAAATATTCATGTATTTTTACACGATCAGATTATAGAACTTAATTATAAGGTTAGTGACTATAATACAATAACTGGAGTATTGCAATAATTTAATTTAGTTTCATTTTTCTTAAATGTGATTGTTCAATGGCGATTGTATCTCAAAATATTTTATTATATAAAAAAAATATAAACAATTAAGAAAAAAATATTAAACAAATGCATGACCTCACAATCATAAATAATGTGACCTGTATTTTCATCCTCCTTGCTGCACAATCTACATACGGTTTCTCCGTGGTATACACCTATACTGTTCATGTGCACCATCAGACCACAGTGCCTTGTTATGAACCCCATGATCCTCCTGAGTTAAGCTCTGCCCAGGACATCTGCTGATCCTTTGATTCTTTCAGAAGGAACTTTACTTAAGAGACGTTTACTATGGGAATGCCTATGCAGGTTATCCGTCTTACCTGGTGTTGACATATAATCCACCGATTAATAGCGGACCTGGTCAACGACAGAGAAATCTCTAAAGCCGGCTCAGGTCCGATAAACTCAGATGCAGATCCAAGTCCAGGCAGTCGGTCTGCCTCCTCATTACCCTCAACTCCCCTATGCCCCGGAACCCAGTGAAGAGTTACCTGGTTATCCCAGGACTGAACGTCAAGGTTCTTCCAATACTCCCAGACCAGCTTGGACTGTATTATAAGACCCGCAAGTGTTATTACGATGGTTTGTATATATGTAAATTTGAAGAACCGCAAAGTACACTAAACGTCAATACCGGCCCTTATTACAAGGTACGAATAATTGATAAAAAAGCAATTATTATTATTTAAGATTACCAGTTGCATATAAGACTAACTAATGTTCACGTGCAATTATATTTGTAAATATTTTAACCTGTAACAGTTGTAAATTTTCTCACCATTATGTTGTTGACAGAACCGATATGACGACGTTTTAGTTAATCAGTTAGTTAAGGAGAGGCAATGAAGGAGTATAGATCTTAGTCCAATCCAATTACACGTTCTTGCATCCGAACCTGCAAATTATTGTTTATATCCAGTGTTATTTTACTATACAAAAGTATTTTAAAATATCAAAAAAATAAACAATTAATGTATTTTATTTTATTTTCAGAAAAATAATGGATCTGAAACGTTACTGTGAGCATTTGGTGTTTTTAACAAAACATTGTAGGCTTGAGTAAAACTCCGACTTACCCAAAATTCAATTCTGTATTTGTAGTGTTCGTTCCTTGCTTTTACCTCATTCTCGCGTACGGTTGTTTTAGCGGAATCAACCAAAAAAATTTCAAACAAAACTCCATTTTTATGTTAGGGTTTATTCAAATTTTTGGGACATATAGCATTTTGGTTCTGAAACGCCATAAACTTCACAAAATAGTAGAGGTTATGAAAAACGCTTTTGATTTTGACGAAGAAAATGTTTTATTGGAAAAAACCAAAATTCGACAAAAGGAAATAAACTTGTCTATGGTATTGAACATCGGCTACATTGCAGGACTTCAAATAACAGTGATTCTTCTTGTCATGTACTGTACATTTAAGGAAGATAACACAACAGTGTTCGATATTGAATTTCCAATTCTCGGAATAACCTTGACATCATGGTACACGTATTATTTGAAAATAGTTCTGTTGGTCTTTTCATTACAATTTGTAGTTTTCACAATGGCTTTAATAACATATTTTTACGTGGGTATATGCAACATTTTCACTGGTCAGTTGCAAATCTTGTGCCACGTTTATAGAAACATGTACGAAACCGCTTCAGAAAGGAAAGAAGGCAGACCTTCCATACAACACGAGATGAGTTTGATTTTACATGAAAACATAAGACATCATAACACATTGCTGCAGTAAGTAATAATATTCATAAATAGTTTTAGTTTTTATTTTGTTTTTATGTTGTAAGCTTTTAGTTTCATAGATTGCTAGATTAATTTTTTATATTTTAATTACCAGTTAGACAATCTTCTGATGTCCTACTGGCTCCTTTTTATTCCAAACCAAGGTAAAAATCCTTTATTCCAAGAGGGAAGGTTAAATCTAGAAATTAGTTTTAATATCACGCTCTGTATGAGTGGATATTTTATTTTCCTATCTATTTGTGGGGTTTGAACAGCTGAAAAATAACAAGATGTTCCAACGTCTGTCGGAAGTGCAAAATTGCAAATAAAAAAGGAGGAGGCGGCTGCGAAGGGACTTCCCATGAAACCTAGAAGCAGATGATCTTCCAAAGATCAAACGTTAGAAGTGTGGGGCACAACCCTAATACAGCTCTGACGACAGATCTAACGAGAACCGTTCTTCAAGGCTGGAGGGTTGTCAGGAACATTGTGATCCTGTAAGAAAATGCAAATCAAGGTAACCAAGAGACTCATACTGTATACTGTAGTCTGAAGAAGTACAGGCTTTGGCAGTAGGCGGCAAAGTGTGTTTGGCTTGTACGACCTTGAGGACATCCAGCAGGATATCCTAATTAGTGTAATACTCTTGTGGGCACCAGTCTACTGAATTAGAACATAAGAGGTTAAATTCCACAATAGCTGATTGCTCATTTTGAGCAGTCAAACAATAAAGCTATGGTTTTCTTTTTACTAAATCAGCGTTGTCTAATCCATATAACTTGTTTACATTAATCTAGGGGAGGATCTTTTTCTGGCCAGTTTCTCTCAACAATGTAAGGCAACAATTTAAATTAAAATAAACAGTCACAATAATGCTTCAAAGAACATCTGATAACAAATTGGCAGAAATTATTAAGTTTAGTATGATTAGGTTGCGATCACTATCAACCTCTCATTGGTCCTCTGATCCCAACATGCCACAAGAGTTTCACAAAGAGAGTGAGTAGCTGGAGGAAGTACTACATTCACACCCATTTCCAACAATATCCACTCATGTAATATTCAAAGAGTAAAATTAATTAAACACGACGCACCACATTGGATGTTCAAACATATTTTTGTAACGGTAAAAATGTCGAAATTCCAATGAATCTGGTTTGTTTCAGGTTTTTCGCTGACTTCAACTCAACCTTTGGTTGGATAGTTACTGCTTTTTACATTTTCTCACAACTCTCTATCTGCATCACCGTGTTTCTCGTGCATCAGGTATTTGTTTCATTACTTCAACTGTTCCGTTTTTTCAGTTCACGTTACGCTTCTGCCTAAATTTTTTACTTACCTACGTACATAGTCATAATTATTTTATTTACGTTTTTTCAGAATAGGGAAGATAACTTGGAAAAAATTCACAGAAATTTTGAATTTTGAAACCAATATTTTTAATAAAAGATTTTTTTAATTTACTTAAAAATCTGGTAACTTAAAGTCTGAATAAACTTCTCCGTTATATTTGTTCTAAATTATAAGATAGTGTTCTAAATAAATATGAACGATAAGTGTTCTGACAAAGTTAAGCCAATGACAAGTCGTTGTAACTGGAATATTTTCACTGAAAAATGACGTAATAGAGTGACCATCATGGCAAGATACAAACCCCAAACCTTGAAATTAGCTCTGAACTGTAGATTATTTTTTAAAAGACAGTTAATATTTTGTGTGTGCTCTCGCGCGTGCGTGCGGTTAGTTTTATTTTCGTATTTTCAGTTTAATTTGAATTTTGTAATTAAATATATATGCAATTTGAAATAAACCTAAGTTGAAAATGTTTGTTGAGAATTACATTTCCTCATGTTAACAATACAGCTGCGAGCCTGTATTATTTATGGTTACTAGAACGTACTATAAAAACAGATAATGTAACCTTTTATTTTTCACTTCATATTTTTATAGTTTATTTTTAATATTTTAACACATTTTCACTATATAGAAAATCATACACTTTATTGAAAAACTACTGAAGGATCTTTTCTTTCTTACAGAGTATGAAAACAAAGGACGGAGCTTTATTTAGGAACTTAATCAATCTTCTGGTGTGCGTGTGGAGTATGGCTTTCATAATGTGGGCTGGCGACAGAGTATTTACTCAGGTAATTATATTTTGACAAGTGTTATGTTTATATTTATTTATATTTACACAATAGTTCGATTTATACAGATTAATTTGTTTTCAATATAGCCTTTATTTGCTTTAATTGGTCTTAATTTCGTGTTATTTTTTCGACAGTTCAGACTATTTACATTGACAATTACAGTTTACAATTTTCAGTTACAATTACAGTTTAAAATTAAAAGTTTAATTATATTTACCCTTACAATTACAGTTTATGATTTATCCTTACAATTACAGTTTACAATTTTTAGTTACAATTATAGTTTACAATTTACAGTTGTTATAATTACGGTTTGCAATTTACAATTATAATTACAATTTACCCTTACAATTATAGTTTACTTTTTCCATTTACAATTATAGTTTACAATTTTCAGTTACAATTACAGTTTACAATTTATAGTTATAATTACATTTTAGTATTTACCCTTACGATTACAGTTTACAAATTTCATTAAAAATTACAGTTTACAATTTAAGCTTATAATTAAAAAAGATATTTATATGCGTAATTTTCAAAGTTATAGTACCTTCAAATAACTTTATTATTTTAAGTAATTACATTTTATTAATGTATGTATGAAGTTTACATTTTACAAAAAAAACATATAGCTCTCTTCACAAAATTAATTGTTCCCTTATGTACTTTGTGTATTTATTACATAAATAATTTAGAAAATTTCTAAAAAAATATTGTCTTCACGTAAACTTAAAATTAAAATATACAATTCATATTACATTTTATTAAAGGTTAAAACCGCGAGCATAAAATCATTGAACAGAATTTTATAAATTTGAAGAAATTACAAGTGTCATAAAGTAAGTTATAATTTTCAACAAGTTGGCAATTTAAAAAGTAACTTGTATATGTACTAGTAGGCTATAATTAATCAAATTGGTATAAACAGATTGTAGAGATCTCAGTAAACGTAAAGTTACTGTATTTAATATTATTTTTTGTTTCAATCCAAATAAATTAATTAATTTTTGTAACGTAACGTCAATCTTGTGTAATGTGTAAATTATTTATACATAAACACCATATTATATTATAAAATGAGTTAAAGTTTTGTTTAAAGTTTTTAAATTAAAATAAATTAAATTGATATTTGTATAACAAAATTGTATGTTATAAATTGGCACCCATAGTAGTGGCTATTTATAATTAAATATTAAAGTAAGGAATGATTATTTATATTTATAACAAAAGGTTTTCTTATAAATGGCGCCCAAAGAGATGGCAATTTTAAATTAAATAGATTTATTTTTTTATCATAAAAAGTATTATGTTATTATATTGTTATATATATATATTTATATATATATTTATTTATATATATATATATTTATTTATATTTATATTAATGGCCCCTCAAAAATCAATCTAGAAGTATGAAGAACGGTCTAGAGTTCATTTCAAGATATCTGATTTGGGTCTTACCACGATGTTCGCTCTAATAGCTCATTTATCCAACGGAAATTCGGTAATAATTAACGCAATTATACAACATAGCCAGCCAATATAATACAATACCGTTAGAGCATTTACATTTGAATTTTCGCACATACGTTGCTGTAAGGGTGTTCATTAATACATGTATATACATAAACACGGTAGGCGTGAAATTACAACAAAAATACATTTTGTTTATGTATTTTAAACTGTACAACAAAAGTGACTGTATTCAGCGTACGGTAAATTGTATAATTATATAAATATAATCAGCTGTTTCTGCAGTTTGTTATTAGCAAATAACACCAATTAGAAGTGCTAATATTTGGCCAGTCAATGTGCTAAATACATTATATAAGAGCTAAAACATTGTTTGTAAACAACGATTTTTCCAGAGCAAGAAGATTCAGCACGCAGTGTACGAAGGCGTGTGGTACAACAAAGATAAGCGTTTCCACAGTTCTGTGCGCATTGTCATGGAATGTTCCAAACGTCCGATGCTGATCGCCGCTCTGCCAATGATACCGGCCAATTTGACTACGGTAGAGAAGGTAAGTAATTCAGTGAGAGTAATCTCTTATCTCTAATGTAAAATTAAAAAGTACTTATTAATTCAACCATTTTCCCATTTTTCAAATCACGTGATTGCTAGTATTTAAAAAATGGTACAGTCATTGGGACTGTCTGCAGAAGCGTTTGCTTATATATATATATATATATATATATATATATATATATATATATATATATATATATATATAACGTCTCGAGAATATAGAAAAGTTTGAGAAATTAAAAAATTTGAATAAATTAATTTTTTAACAACACTTTTAAAAAAATATTATTATGATATTTGTAATTACGTTTTCAACATCAATAACAGAACAGTCAATTGTAGAAATTAATGGTTTGTGATAACTGAAGTATGAAATATAAAGTTGAGTTTGAATATTTTCTATATTCCGAGCAAAAACAGCGTGGAGGTTTGTACAATATCTTGTAGTTCCCACATTATTAGAATTTGCCATGCTTAACAAAACAGTTTTCTTTGGAAATATACACAATGTACATAGGCATTACAAGCGCGCGCGGCGAGAACATGAAAAGAAGAGAAGTTGAGAGAAAGAGAAAGAAAAAAGAGAGAAAAGAAAGAGATAGAGCATGCACGTTGTATGTACATACAGACACAAAACATAAACACGTGTGTGACCAACTCAGTCGGAACCGGCCGACGAAAGAAAGGAAAAGAGCTGAGAACTGGAGGGGGTCTGTGTAACACTACCCCTACTTGCGTTACTTACCTTTCCTTCGCCTATTCGATGAAATGAATGATGACAAATGCATGATGACAAATGCAAGTGCACAACGCAGTATAAAAAGCTAAAGCTTCAACATTTTAAAGAGACAGTTATTTTGTTTAATGATGCATACACCACAACTCTCTCGCTGACTTGATGATAAAGAGCCCAACAATTTTTGTTTTCTTTTATACTTTTTGAAAATATGATTTTACCATCACAAACTTCATTATTAATTACAATAACGAAATTTAAAATAATTTCTTTAAAGATTAACTTCCTGAAATAGAATAATCAAAATTTCTTATAGTTTTTCAAAGAATTATTATATATATATATATATATATATATATATATATATATATATATATATATATATATATATATATATATATATATATATATATATATATATATATATATATATATATATATATATATATATATATATATATATATATAAATATATATATATATATATATATATATATGTGTATATGTGTGTGTGTGTGTGTGTGTGTGTGTGTGTGTGTGTGTGAGGGATTAAAACTTTTACTAAATTTATGCTATAGTGGATTGAACTTACAAATGTATTTTCAGTATATTTTCTATAATAACTAATAACAGTTATTTTTACAGGTTTTGGCAGCTGCGTTTTCATACTACAACCTTCTTGTATATTTGTACAAAGATTAGCCCTTATATAATAATTAATTTTTTATATGACATAAATAATTAAATAAATTATATTTTACTTAATATTCCGGGATTGAAGCTAAATGTACGATTAAATCGGATTATTAAATTTTAAACAAAAATAATTTAATTTCTAAAGTGACTTCATTTTTAAACAGACAACAGATAGTAATGAATTTAAAATATTATTTTTGTTGAAACTTACGTTTTTGTAAATCATTGATTTTATCTCGTGGTACTTTGAAATTATTTTGATTTTTCTAACTTATACAGTCTTAAAGAATGCTTACGTTTACATGTTATACTTTGAAATTTGATTGATAACACAAAAATTAACACAATGTTAATCAGTCATAATAACAATATTGCAGATTTTTAAAATATGATAACATTTTGATTGCTGATAATAATATTACAGATTGATTATTTTACAGATTTATTAATATTGCACATTTTAACATTAAATATTATAATGATCACCTATACAATGACAACACTTTGTGTTGATAAAACGAATCACTAAAAATTAGCCAGTCACGGACCAGTTTATGCATGACTTATTTTCTTAGATAATATTAATTTTTAATAAAATGATTTAGCATGGTTATTGTTCAATGTGTTGGGTAATTGTAATTATATATGTAATGCAATATAAACATCCATATAGGAGCAGTAAAGAGTAATAAGTAAATATAATTAAAATCCTTTTGCAATAAAATGACTTGATAATAATAAGAGGAAATGTATACCAAAATAATCAAATTATTTTACCCTCATGTACGTTTCGGTTATATAGCTATCGTCTTCAAAGCGATACAAAACAGAAGTAACAATAACATGTTAACTAGGCTTGAATAATTAATTATAAATGGTTAATGTCCTCCTAAGATTGTCTCCACAGAACCAAAATTTGTATCTGAGAGTTATTATTACTTTTTTACTTTCTGAAAAAAGTAAAAAAATGTAGTTATCATCACCAAAATGTACAATAAAGTAAAGTAGTTTGATTAGTTTGGTGTTAAATTTTTTTCACTTCAAGTTAAATTACAATTTTTTTTTTTGAAAGATATTATAGCGTAACTAGACTCTAAAATTTAACTGTTAGATTAGTGGTCGTAATATGTTGACGAATTGTAGTAAGTTAAATATTCTAAGAATTTTAGTTTATTTTCTTTAATATGATTCTTCAATGGCTATTGTATGTCAACAAATTAATTATAAACAAACAAGAAAAAATATGTAAGCTAATTCATGATTGTAAACAAAAATACGATTATAATCATGTAACCAGACTCTAGAACTTATATAAAAGTAATATATTAATGCATAAAGGTTTTATAATTTTAGTTTTTCTTTTTGTGATTGTTGAACATTGTAAATTTTTTTTAGTGTTCTTGAACATTAAATGTTGTTTTGTGTCATGCAGAGTTTATATTGTATAATTCCTGTAAACATAAGTTTGTTTTACGTTTCTTGTTTAATTGATTATGTACTGTCATGCAAACCAAGTATTAATAATTTAAATCACATCTATGTATGGTAACAATTTCTGATGTCAATATAATTTACTTTATTTGAAAACAGATCAACATTACGTGAGTAGCATTTTAACACAATGTATACCAGGAAGCTCGTGTGAAATTTCGCACTATGAAAGTTTTAAGTAAACACAGGCTTTGGAATAAGTATTTCGTTTTCTTTAATGGATACAAACATGTTAGTTGATTTGATAACTATATCCTTGAAAAAGCTACGTACAATTGTCCGTGAATAAAGACAGCATTTGGTAAATACAGTCCTGCTCTTTGAAGTGTTTGTCCCTGCGACTTATTTATAGTGATAGCAAACGTTATTTTAATTGGTAACTGTATTCTAGTCAATTGAATAACTTGCAATCGTATGTCATGCTTGATAACCACTAAATGTTTTTTGACATTTTTATTGTACTTCGTATTTTATGATGTCCGTATTAACAATAGGTAAATGCATGATGGAAGGAGAAATCACAAATATATTTGTGTAAAAACAGTGTCCAAAACATGTGTTTTTTTATTAGAAATGCTTGTCCCAGCTTTTACGACGGGCAGGGTTAGGAGAGTGTCAGTAGGTTGTAAGTCTATCTATGCTGTGACTACAAACATATAAAATAAGTCTATCTCTGACCGCCTCTCCCTCGTTGATGGTGTATGATATATGTAATATTGGTAGTGCTCAGACGGCTGTAGCCATCGTGTTACGTGCCTAGCCCACCCCGAGTCGGCGGATAGTGCGTTATATAAACATATAAATTAAGTCTATCTATGACTCTCTCGCTCCCTCGTTGATGGTGTATGATATATGAAATATTGGTAGTGCTCAGACGGCTAGCCATCGTGTTACGTGCCTAGGACGAGTCGGCGGATAGTGCGTTATATAAACATATAAAGTAAGTCTATCTACGACCGCCTCTCTCTCTCCCTCGTGGACGGTGTGTGATACATGTAATTTTGGTAGTGTTAAGACGGCTGTAGCCATCGTGTTACGTGCCTAGCCCCCGAGGACTCGGACCGGTGGATAGTGTGTTATATAACATATAAAGTAAGTCAATCTATGACCGCCCTCTCTCTCTCTCTCTCTCTCTCTCTCTCTCTCTCTCTCTAGCCGGGACCAGGGTAGGCGTTATATTAACATATAAAGTGTCAGGTTGTGACGTCAGGGTGTGACGTCGGATTGTGACGTCGGAGCGTGACGGCGGGTTGTGACGTCAGGGTGTGACGTCGGGTTGTGACTTCGGGTTGTGACGTCGGGATTGAGACAGGGATTTTTGTTTTAGAAATAATACAATGTTTTGATACACATACATTTATTGATTTTTAAAATGATACTTGATACAGTGTTATAAATCATTTTTTCTTCGTGTCGTCTACAGACGTAGATCGTATTACTAACCAGTCAGGATTGCCTCAGAGTTCTGGTAACGTTGGGGGTGGTGGTGATGGCGGTGGCGGTGGTGGTGATGATGATGATGATGACGGCAGTGGTTGAAGTGGTTGTTGTTGTTGTTGTTGTTGTTGTGGTTGGTGTTGATGTTGGTTCCGAACTAATGTACCTGGTTGAAAGGCTTAAATGTCAAACATTAGCTGAGGGTTTCGGATATTTAAAATCGTATTCGGGAGGTGAAGGTATCCTCCCACCAGGTTTTTGACGCAACCTTTTTAACTTACGCGGACACCATCTGAAGGCCACTTTCGCTTTCTTTGAATGTTGACCATTAGACCATGCTTGTCCTCTGTGTTTTACGGGGTTGGAACCGTCGAGCGGGTATCTATCCGCTGCCCACATTACAAGCCGAATTAAGCGGAAGGCTTAACTCTTGTGGAAGTAGCTCCAGCCATCGCTACTCCCTTGGTGACTGTCACTCCATAACAACATATAGTCCCCCAAATTATTTTTTGTTTTTTTTTTTTTTTTTTTTTTTTTTTTTTTTTGTTTTGTTTTGTTTTTTTGGTTTTTCGTTTATTATCTAGATTTACTTATTTGCTTCGTACAGTGGCTCACGATAGACTAAGCTCTACATGTGTGGTTTTTGACATTCTCACAAGTGTTTCGGTTTACGAGAGACTTAACTCTACGCCAGTGACCTTAATTTTTACATTTTCGTTTACGGAAGAATTAACTTCTCGCCAGTGACGATAATCTTCACACAGGTTTACGGGAGACTTAGCTCCGCGCCAGTGACCTTGACACACACACACACACACACACACACTCGCTCGCTCGCTCGCTCACGTGCTCTAAGCATCAAGTAAATCGTAATAATGTTTGCGCTCTGCAGAGCACATCTACTAGAATCTACATTACTATTATGATGTGATAAAATGCATTTTAAATATGTACAATTATTATTATTATTATTATTATTATTACCCATTGTTTCGGGTAATTCCAAAACGTTCGGATGGTAACGTCTCAAAAATTCCGCCTTTTCCGCACCTTTAGTGTACAAGGTGGAAAAAGGTTTAAACAAAATGCGTACAGCGTTCTCGTCGAACGGTACATCACCGTCACTCCATTCTATACCGTGAAAGTATTCGCGTAGCCAGCGAGCTATTTTCTTACTTTTTTCGTTCAGTATGTGAAATCCGAAAGGCGGCTTAAAAATTGTAACGCTATAGGAAAAGCGACTGACAACGGCTAATTCTTTGACTATATACGTGCCGTCGTTGTCTACGAACGCGTGAAATTCAACTACAGCCTGTTGCATGTTTTTTGAACAATACCACTTCGTCGAATAGACGGTCTGCCTCGGGCAGAGTACTGGACACTGGCTCTTCGCTGGCTAGGCAATCAATGATGTACGCGATCAAGTCTTGCTCGTTATAAAACAATTCTTTAACACGCCGTGACACTAGAGGCGCACTGTCCGCGAACAGTTTCCATTCGTCAGCAGTCAAAGAAACGGTATGCTGACCGCCGTCGTAGAGCTGAACGTATCTTTTGCCAAATACATTTCTGACGGTCACGTGACCTGGACCGAAAATAAATTTTTTAGAAGTGGTAATGGGTGTCGCAACAGACGTTGTAATGTTCACCATTTCAGCCAGCAACTCGTTGAACAAGAAATAAGTGAAAAATACGAATTTCTTGCCCGACTGTACCAGTACGCCCAACTCGTGTGCCGAGTGTTGGAAAAGACCCGTAACGATAAATTTACTACATTGGCTGTTTAGAAAATTAACCGTTTTTAAGTAAATGCCTAGAGGTAGGTTAGGCGGGACCATACGCTTGGTAGGGTCACGCTCTACATCCATTCGCTCTGGCGTCATGATTAGTACTGAGCTCTACAAGTCTCAAACATCCCCTTTACTCAATTACCCCACTCCTCCTCCTCCTCCTCCCTCTTTTCCCTCCTAGAAACCGACTATATTTTTAATAGCTCCTGTGAGTAGAGAATAGCTCATGTGTTTATCGTAAAAGACAATACAATAGGCAATTGTATTTGTGGAAAAATTAGAGGAAGCCTCGATTTCCAGTTTCACGTCTACCGGTCCCGATCTAAAGGAGTCTTTGTGTTTGGAACAATCGATTACGAATATCGGTGTTTTGTCTTTAAACGTTTGCAAATCGACACACGGGGACGGTTCACGACCGTAATAAGATTGTTGAAATTCGCAGAATTTGTGGTAGGCTAGCGCTTTACTACCTCGTACGCGTTCGTAAGGGTGAAAATCCGAATTGAGATGGACTCGTACATCGGTAATGTTGCAATAATCGAACTGGGATGCGTCTTTACCGATTTGATTAGACCTATCAGTTTGAAAAACTAACGCGATAATTTGAGGCATTTGGTCTATCGTGGCTGTTTTAAGGACCCACGTCTCCTGTTTTACAGCCGCCCACCACGGTCTTACGATAACATCCCACCCGCGATACGCTATATGCGCTGTGATGTTGTTTTGAATCTTCTTCAAAGTATCTACCTCGTGCTTTCCATCGACGGTAATGTGATGTAACATCCAGGTGATACCGGTAATTACTAATTCAACTGTGGCAGCATCTGAGCTGTAAACGGCATTCCAATCGGATGCTGACCGCAAGAGTACCAGTTCCTGTTTTACGTTAACCACAATTCTCCTGTAGTCCTCGAAAAAGCCCATCAACATTTTGAGAGGTACGAGTACCGAAAATTCACCGCTATCGGTGTTAGGGGACATGTAGTTACCGGGACCCACCCAACCGGCATTTCTTAAATTATGTACTCTGTATTCGGGAGTAGACAGTAAGTTTTTCACCGTACTGACTATACCTAATTGTCTTGTACTATCCACCTCGTTGCCGCCTATCTCGTAACGGATGTTGTCAAAAGAAACGCCACCCCGTTGTTAACAAAGTCCACTTTAGCCTTGGAGCCATCTTCTTTTTCCCGGTCAACGTACCCGTAATGTAAAGCAAACTCTCGTGTGGCAGAGTCATAACATCCTGTTGGTTTACAGGTATCCTGATTTCATCGTTATTCTTAAACGTGGACGATGCGTACGGTTTATGATAATGATATTCTTTACCAGTGATTGTATTATCGTACACCGGTTGTCTTTCGAGCGCTAACAAATCCATTATTGTTATTTCGAAATCAAAATTTTAAAACCAAGAGACCGTAAAAAGCGTATATTTCTAGGTGTTAACGCTCTCGTGTTTGTCCGTGGACTAACGTTGTGTCTATACGTATCCTGATTAAATACAAGACCCATTTACTACCGTCGTCGTCTTAAATGCAATCTGATCGAAATAGTTTCGTTTCTGAAATCGACAAGGTCACCGTTCTGATCCTTTAGGCTCACCGTAAGGTTATGAATCGATTTCACGTCGACCGGTAAATATATTACCGTTCGCGGTATCTCGATAATCTTGTAACCGGGTGGTACTCGAGGTTAAAATTCGTGTATAACGTGACTTTCTACACCGTTTTGAAACGAACCTGAGGCTACATTACATTCGATTTGTATTACACTGACCTTGATGATGTCCACAGGCAGGTCGGAAACGTGCACTCGGCCGGGTTCGAGATTTTCTTTTCAAAACCGAGTAATGTGCCGACGGTATGTTCGCCACTGAAATCTATCGTCTCCGAACAAAATATCTCCACTTTCAGTGTGTTATTGTTGGGTTTTAAAGAGAATACAATGGTCGGATCCATTTCGATTTAATGTACGTTTCAATATCATTGATTTCATACGAGCCTGTGGGCAGTTTTACGTCTAAAACTGTCGTAACTTGTTCAGTGGGCTGAACAGGTGAATCGTCATCACGACCTACATGATCGGGAATATTTGTATTTTTTGACGAAACCGTATCCGGTTTTACCGAAATTTTGCCTGCAGTAGCAGCAGCAGTGGGGGTATTAGCATCAGTAGTGGATGAAAGCTCTTTTTTTTTATTTTTTTCCCATTTTTTTCTATTAGTATTAATATAACCATAATTTTGCAAATCATAAAGCGAACGTTTATCTCTATCGCTAGTCTTTAACAATCGAAATTCATTATTTACGCCTTCTTTGATATTCGGGATAGAATTATATGTAGCCAAATCGACTAGACCTATTTCCCATTGGCCGCCGTCGACGTTGCCGTCGTCATCGTTATCGTTGGACACATCGATCGGTGGAAAAAAATTACACGAAAGTGTTGAACTATTTCCGGTCAAACATATGGACATGGTGACGAAGACGTCAGAAACTTTAGACACAGATGTCCGCAAACTACTGAGTTGAAACCTTGATGGCGCGTGTAATTATAGTGAATATTAGCGGTAGGACCAAAATATCTTAACAATTCTATCGGCGGTCTTAGGTTACCGAAACTGTCGAAATACTCTACAGCATCTCCCTTCTTTTTATAACATACCCAATGAGTACCGTCACCCGATACGCTGTCCAAGTTCACGATTGCCGATTCAATTTTCAACGGTTTACGCGGTAAAGTGTCTCGCATAAAGACACCGCGGAACGAAGCCACACCCAAAAGTTTTGCATACTTTTCCAAATCCAGATTCGTCAACGGTCTGATTGGTATCGAATTGATCAATATTTTTTTTTTTAGAATTTCTGCGCTTCCTACAACCGCCACCCTCCTTCTTCTTCTTATACGGTCTGAGATAAAGACCTTTACCTCTTAAACCGGTAATGAGTTGCTTAATAGTACGCCGTTTGCTAGCCAATCTCCTACTCTTCTTTCTCTTTTTGCCGCCCCCTAATTTTGCTTTCGCTTTCATAGCGGCCGCTACTGCAAGTGCGGTCGCACGTTCGCTCAACGAGGCGTCACTCGCTTTGACACGGTTCCAAGCTTTTCCCGCTAGAATATCGTCTGCCTCGCTACGCCTCTGTGAATCGCCGTAACGGCTGTACGCTATATCGTGTTCCTTGCACGCTTCGTCTAGAGGATTTATACCTTTATCGCCTCGAGCTAATCTCTTCTTTAATTTAGTTCCCGGACCGCAGTAGTTGTACGTAGGTATATGTAGTTCGACAGGTAGTAAATCGATAGCTTTGTTTACAGCGGACGATATCAATCCACGACCTTTCCTAATCACTCTCCCTTTACGACTGACACGTGTTGCACGTTTACCTACCATTTTAACACTAAACAATAATTACTATAATAAAGTGTTTAAGTAGAAAAATAAAATTTCGATTAATAGTTATTCTTCCCACACTTGGCGCCAATGGGATAAGAGGTTCTGTTTGGTTTCATCGTGACTGTACCGTTTCCTTATTTCCTTAGCCAAAGAGATTAGTTCTTTGTGAATATTACTCATCATACCAATCATTGATTTATTAATCGCTATTTCTACAGCTTCGGTCATCTGATTGTAAGTGACAGCGTCGTTATCGCTCGACCCTTTGCCCATGTTCCTGATAGGCTTATATTCAGCATCGAAATACCCCTTAACACCGCCGCCGTTTAATGTGTTTAAGGCAACCCACATTTTAATGTTTTCCTCTTGTTTGTGTAATTGCTCGACATTGACAGCGTCAATAGGCTCTACACCTGCAGGTACGTTTGTTATTCTTTTACTATTAGCATTGAACATATCACCTGTCGGCAGTCGAGTAAGAAAAAGCGTATTATGCGTAAGAAAATCTAAATTGACAGCGTCTTTAGCTAGTACAGGTTCTGCTACGTGACCGAGACGTTTATTCTGTAGATGCCAACTGTTACCGCTTGTAACGCTTATTACGCGATTGTCCACGTACGATTTTGTAACAGCATCATTTTTAGCTGTGGGTGTTTTAACGTTCCGGATAACCGATCCGCACGCGTCGAATTCTCCTCCGCCATCTCTCACGAGCATATTTTCCTTCGCGTACTGGATATTGACCGCATCTCCGTCCAATTGTGGCGACCCTACATTACGTAATCGAAAATTTTCAAACGAATAACTATCGACCAGTTTAATTGGGATCAAAGATTCTAAATACTCTTTGGTCACGGCGTCATCGACGGCTGTCGGTCTGGCTAGACCGCCTAAAGGAATATTTTTCGCGTGATATTTTGCAATCACCGGTCGAATGTTAAACACCGTTTCTCCATGGTACCTAGATTTACGGCCGAGTCAGCGTCGTCAGGCGTGTGGACATTACGTAACGCTTTGTTTTTCATATCGTAATCTCCGTCCGATGTTAGAGTGAAACCGACCCCTGGGGGTCCTCGTCGTGCCGTATTTTCGCTGCCGCCACCGCCGCCGCCACTGTAGCGTCCAAACTTGTCAACACTCATCTTATCAATGCTCGTATTTTTCTATTTCCTAAACCTTTTATAAATCCCGCCTCTTTAAGTTCTTCTATAATAGACGCTATCTCGTTGGCGTGACCTGTGTGACCTGCGTCGTGGGACATCAGCAAAAGTCTCAATCGGTCGCACAATTCGTTAGGATCGTCCCAATACGCGTATTGGTTGTGACCTTGTCCTTGTTTAGAACGGGTTTTCTTGTTTTGTTTTGCCGGCGGAAACAGATATTGTATAACTTCTTTGTATTTATCCGCTTTCGGATTACGGTTGACCGGCCCGTGAGAACTGTACTTTTGCAGGTGGGCGTTTGTCTGTAAACAGATATTTTTATAAGTAACAGCGTCGTCCGTTGTGTATTCTTCGGGACTCTTCATAAAGAGTAGTTCGTATAGACCTGGTGAACCTTCATAGCTAACACCATCGATTATTATGTCCGCGTCATCCGTAAACTGTATAGCTTTTGAACCGACCATTATAGAGTCGTTTTCGATTCGTGGTCCGTATAAATGATCGATTTTCTTTTTCCTCGATGTGTCGGTAATCATTTCTGTCATGTATTTACGTACAAGAGGGTGATTGAATGTAGAGTTTATCCAATCTAACGACTCTCTGCGTCCTTGAGGTGTGGATACAATATTAGCTACACTGCGGGCTGTGTCCACACTATCATTACCGGGGGAAGAAAAATTGGATTTTGAAGTTTCCGCAATCACAGGCGTGTCTAGAAAACTCGGATATGAAGTTTTTTTTCTTGGTGTTGATGAAACAGGCGTAGCCATAGAGATAGAGGACGCTTCTTCTTCTTCTTCTTTTTTTCAGTTTTCATAAAAGGTGTCTTAGCCGCAGCTTGTGACGCGTCTTGTATTTTCGTCAACTCTTTAATAATAGGTTTATACTGTCTGGTTAATTGTACGTCCATATCGGCATCACCGAATTTCATTTGCATATATTTCCGCTTCAACGCGTCTCTCAATCGATCGATTTCGAGTGTAGCCAAGTCACCGGTTAACGTTATATCGCGAAATGAATAGATACAGAAAGATGTAGCGTTATTTATAATCACGGTAACTCTAGCGACCTGAAGAAAATTGAATACTTTTTCGCCGACAAGAGATATTTTATAACGTCACCGGCTGACGCGTACAAAAATTTCTTTTTCACCTCCCAACGTAATCCTCTAAAGTAACTGTACATGTTGTTATCGAAAAATGGGATTTTCATAGTTTTACGAGAGTCTGTGAAAACAACGGTACGTTTCAAGTTATCATGCCACTCTAGTATTTCGGCCACCACGAGGTGATCGTCTTTCGGTGTATTTTGCATGTACTCTTTAAGTTCGGACATAGGACGAAGCGAAGGTGATGATGATGATGATGATGATGCAGCCGCCAACAGATAAGAATTTAATAAAAGAAATTCGTCTAAATTTGCACCCGTAAATTTACGCCATGTTTCCAAACGGCGTCGGTCCGTTACAGAATAATTGTAGCCATCATAAGACAGACCAAAGTGTCCGCACTGTTCGGGCACGGTGGGTAGAGCGGCTTTAAGAAATTCTACAGTAAACGCACCCTGAGCTTTATTATTCACTGCCTCGAACGCCCTGCCTCTTGTATTGCGAGGGTAATGGACCGAATTTCACATTATAACTGATACCTAGCACACACTTTAAACCTGTAATCAGTCTATAGGCTTGTACAGGATTACGAATCGGAATGGTTCTTTCCGTAATAACGACACACCTGGACGCGTTAGGCAGAGCGGAACCGTACTGTAACATGTCCAAGTACACCTGAGTGTACGCTAAATCACCGTGACCGGTGGTGAGGGTACGATTGAAGAAATCCGGGAACGGTCGAAAGCGTGAAAGAAGATTTTGGGAATGACGGACTGTACCGCGCAGCATATGTTCGTTGTAGATCACCAGTTCGAATGGGACTCCACTTTTTTCACTTTCTTGCAGAAATTTCACACAAATATCCCTGTTGTAAACACGCGAAACGCCGCTCGTGATCATTAAAATCACGACGGGAGGAAGACTCTTACTGTAGGTGCCCCGCCTTTTGTGGCGCCAGCAACGTCTGTTGAATATGTCGCCGTGTTTACCGGAACGGCTACAATAATTACCGCAAAACTGTTTCCTATCCGCGTAATACCAGGTGCACAGATTCGACTTTGGGCGAGTAAAGCGCAATGTATTTGCATAAGGAACTATGTCATTGTACGTATATATTCTCATGTTGACAAGTCTTTTACGAATCGATCGAATCCTATTCTGAACCTACCTTCCTCTATCTCACACTCTTTATCGATTACTAGAAAACCGTGTTTCTCTTTCCAAGCAGCCGCGCATATATCTTTGAAAACACAAAATGTAGTGTCCGTATTCACGTGGTCGTTGTAAATGTGTCGTAAATTGAGTTCATCTTGTTTAAATACTGCCAACAAGTTGGCATTATCTCTGACCAACTGTTTCGGAATTCTACTGTACGTTTGACCCAGGTAAAAAGAATCGATATTGTTGTGCCGTCCCATTGTGAAATATTTACGTATATTATCGTGTCTCTCGCATGCAATGTCGTCGAAAATCATCACAGAGTTCTGTTCGGCCTCACTAGGATCGATGACACTTTCGTTATCTGTACAAGGAAATAGCCTATACCGGAATCGGCAAAACCTTTTCCAAAAGCTTGTATTTCGGCTGGTGCAGAGATTTCGAAAATACGTAAACGTTTTCGAATTTTAAACCGTTGCTGTCAAACAGCAAATTGAAAATTACATTGGTCTTGCAGCAATTAGAAGGACCGCAGATAATACAGCGTATAGTGTTTGGCAACAGTAGGCTATGACGGCTACGTTTATCCCCACCAACACCACTATAGCCACCGCCTGTAAAAACGTCAAAATTAGAAATTTCCAGTTTTGCTTCGCCTTCTCGATACGCATTCTGCTCGATACTGAACTTTTATACGCCAGTATGTCTAATAAATAGGTTTAGATTGTGTATTTTCTTTACGTGTACCACCGTAACACTCACTCACTCACTCACTCACACACACACACAAACTCAAACACACATACTTCTAAAATGAAACAAAAAAAAGCCTGTGTTGGAATCGCGAGAGTAGTGGGAAAGCAGGAAACGGATATCCTGTTTCACGAGATTAGTTTGCGCTTATCAATCCACGAGTTGTGCGACTTGTCAAAGCCTAACCACTTTACCAGAACTTTGTTCCTTTCGATTGCAATACTTTTTCCACGAGGTAAACATCACCTACTTTGGTTTTACTTATTTCTTCAGCGTAAAACCCGCCTTTCAGAACTCCGCCTTTAGAGTCTTGTAAAATGTACGTTGTAGGTTCGGTTGGGACAACCGCGTAAATAGAAAAACCTCGTTCGTCCAGTTCGGTAGGTAGCCTTTAGCAAAAGTCTTCTTATACTTGGAAATCCTTACTTTATCGTCCACGTTAAATTTAGATCTTTTTCCACCTTGACACCACCACCACCACAACCACCGCTCTGACCATTTACTTTCTTCAAAAGCCGGTTTTCGTGTTTCTGCGTCACTCCGCTCGGTTTCATACCGATGGTGCTGTGCACAGTGTTATTGTAAGATCGAACTATCGATTGTAATAAACCTATCCATTCGTAACTACCGCGAGCAGTAAATTCGCGCCACATTTTTGTTTTTAAAGTACGGTTAAGCCTTTCGACTATAGACGCTTTCTTCTCCGTATACGTGGTGTAATGGTTTTATGCCGTATTTTTCATAAGTTTACCCACGTGGGCATTGAACCACTCTTTACCCTGATCGGTCTGAAAATGACGCATTGGGTGTTTTTCGAGAATCGGTTCCAGAGCGGCCGCCATTTCGGCGCCAGACTTCGATTTTAGAGGAAGGGCAAAAGCTAATTTTGACAGACAGTTTATCATTGTCAGTACATATTTGTAACCGTTATTCATTTTGGCATACGGTATCATTTCCACTAAATCGGCTTGGTAGAGATCGTTTAACCCTTTCAAAGTTACGCGACGTGTATTGAAGTTCCATCTTGCCGGTTTGTGGAGCTCTTTAGCAATTGCTCGCCTCACGTTCATTCTGAAAATGAGGAAAATAACAATTGTGAATCCTAGATATATGTACATAAGTGAAGAATTTTAAAAAAAATTGTTCGCTCGATGGGAAGACTCTTACGTCTTGAGCTATATGATGAGGGTTCGACCACTTTCCATAGCTACCCATGAGGTACGGTCGGAACATCGTTTGTTTTTTGTTTGCCGAGAGCATCCCCAAACGACTGGAAGTACATTTCCTGTCGAACAGGCATACACCTCTCGGGGGTAGTTATACTACACCAGAAGAGCAATTTACAGTGTAACCAAACAACAACAACACATTCAACCTTGTGGACTGTTAAGTCACGACAGAGCACATTCAACCTTGTGGACTTTTACATCACGACAGAGGGTACACACACACACACACACACACACACACACACACATTCGCACTGTTGAAAAGGTCAGACTGTAAAGAATTCAAGGTAGACTGTAAGGTCATTTTTTTCTGTATAAAATATTTCATTAGTCATCCTGATTATTCTCGTCTCTCTGTTCAAGGCAAGGTACTTTATTAAAGCCGTAAGGTAAGGAATTGTATTCACCATCTCTCTTTCTCTTATCCCCTGTAATTCTGAAAGTTTTCGTTTCGCTCACAGTTACTACTTCGCGATCTTTTGTTCTTCTTATACGCATGTCGGTAATCATAAGCGGATCACTATCACTGTTTAATACCATACGTTTAAGAGATTCAAAATTCATCACACCGGAAGTGCGGAGATTCAGTGTTAGGCCTTTCACTTTGGTTACTGTCGCTGCATGTTCGCCAGTTCTAGTCACAACTTTGTATCCGTAAGTTTTCGGGCCACCGGACACAAATTCCGAAATATACGAACCCGCCCCATACTCTGTAAGTTCGTCGGTCATCTGTCCGAGATAGTCGCCTGTCTCTACTTTGTTCATACCTTCTTTGTGTACGTATATGACGCTGTCAGTGTCTGCGTACAAAACCTGTGTGCCAAGGGTGTCAAGGTAACTGTATAGTTTCAGTCTAGCTTGTGCTGTAGTGAACGCGGAAAGCACAACATTAACCGTAGGGAGTACCTCGCAGGAGTCATTCGAGTATTGCCAATTAACTGTAACCACGTTTTCGTTAACTTCTTGAATGTTGTTTACGTCTACGTAAGGGGAAACCAACATTTTATACAATTCCGAAGGCTGTCGTACAATGGATGTCTTTGGCTGGTTTTCCCTCTGTCCGAATTTACCCCAAAACGAGTTCATCATTAATTTAGCTAACGATCTTAGACCTTCGTTTTTACCGATTTTCTTTCGATCGAGTTTGATATTTTCTTGTGTGTAATAGTCTTCTACGTACTTTAATCTGTCCTCGTCCGTTTTACACCAATCCGGATAACCCGAAGACTCTTGTTTTATCTTAAGAAAAGTGTTTATGAAATCTGTAAATAAACCGTTTTTCTTAACAAAAGAAGCTGTCTCGTATTCCCACAACTCGTGCATTTCAATGATAACGTAACCCTTATCTACAGCCATTCTAATTTCGTCCATACTCCATGTTCCTGTCAACGCCGCGCTCGTCAACAGTGTGTGTGCATTCACCGGTCATTAAATTTTTACCACAAGTACGACAAAGTACAAACATTAATTTATGATTCATCTTTGCCGGTAAGACGGGATGGTACAAATCGCGAGGAGGGAGTATAGTGCATTTGAGGAGTCCGTCAACAGTCATGCCTTGCTTCCTACATTCCTCTTCTCCTATATGAATTTTCGGGTGACCGATCGGATACTTGCCGTACTTGCAAACCCACGGATATAGCGAACATACGTCCACATAACAAATGGATTCGCCTTCTTCACACTTTGCGTAAGACTTGCAGTTACCGGTTCGGCCGCCGTAAAACGCGTCACGAGGGTCAAGTGGCGTTTTGCGTAATATGGGGTGTGTGTCGAGATAAGCCATCTGTTCTTTGTTTTGTTTTTTCATCCTAATGAAATCGCATTCCCACATTTCTATCACCTGTCCTAGAGTGGAAAGTTTAGCCACCTTGGTTCTGGTTCTAGCCATCCTAGAATTATGCGTATCTGATGGGTCGTCTTTTAGAGGTTCATCGCGACCGTGCGGAAAACATTTGGGACACCCGTGACAATAGCAACCGTGAAATTCAAAAATCATTCCGTCACACACCCCGTCGACTTTTAGTCCACCGATTTTAATATCACGACATCTCCCTGCATGCTCTATTCTGAGCTTTCTTTGATCTTCTTCCCAAATCAGCCACTTTAGCGCGATTTCCGATTGAAGATCGACTTTGCGATAACCGGTTTTCGGGACAATCCCTATAGTGTTCGGTTTAAGAAAATTACGTCGAAACGCTAAATTGCACGCGCTGGCAATAGTCACGGCTTCTAAAAACGGGTCTACGTTACATTCTTGCAGGAAATACGATCTGAATTTGATACAAGCCTGCGCAAGGATATCTACGTCGGAGTAGCAGTAATCGAAAATTTCAATTTTAAAATCGAACACGTACCCTTTACGGACCTGTTCGTCATGCCACTTTATAAATTCCTTATTGGCTTTGTCAAACATGGAGTCAGGGCAGTAGTATTCTTTTGCAGGTATAGGTCCTACGTAATTTTCATTAGCAACCGTATTGAAGAGGTAAGGAAAGTATCCTTTCTTCTTTTCAGGTGGTAGATCGAACGCTTTAGGGAGTTTCGACAAAGCCATTCGCATATAATTCAAGGAATCGATAAATTTCACATTATCGATCTCCATGAGGATGACCTTCGTACCTCGCATAATTAAAGACGGCGTGAACTGGGTTTTTTCCATCACGTACTTGAGCAAAAATTGAAAATCGTAGCCTTGCCCGTTATGAGCTATGACGACGACCTTTTTAAACTTCTTACGAACATCCATAACGTACGACATGAAACCATTTACGGGGTCCTCTGAGAAGACGTGGGTGCGGTCGATGCAATTCTGACACGCGTCGCCGTTAATACAAAGCCAACAGTACTGTTGGGCAACACATAAGTTTACACGATGCACGTGATCTGTGTCAAGCACTTCGTCTTGACGCGTTTCTAGGTCAAAGAAGATAAAAGAAACTCTTTAGATAGCGGCTTCCTGTGATCTACTTTCATGTAGCACTGATGATTAGGCGATGTGTATTCTTTGCAAACCTTACAATAAGTTTCACCACACACGTGTTCGTTACACCTCTGATTTTTAAAAACTAGTTTTTCACAACCCAAACACTTACGTATAGATTTGCAAATATTCTTTAGGTGAGCGACAAAACAGCCTTTAGTCATAAACTGTCTGTTGCAATCACCGCAATATACTCCCTCATTTTCCATGATACACGGAGGTGTACGTTTGCAAGAATAACACGTAGCAGAGCATCTGTGATCGGCGCGATGATCGAAAGGAGAGTGGCATATTTCGCAAAAATAAACGCAGGAAAAAGCGGACGTGAGACTGGTAATTACATTGAAATGACCGTTGTTAAAGAGCAGGTTGAGTCTGTAACGTGGGTTCTGTACATCGCCTTCGAAATAAATATCGCGACCTTTATTCCCGTAACTGAACACGGTGATTTTATGCAAGGGTAAGTGATTTTGAAATTGCTGTAACTCCAATATACCTGCCCCTTCCTCGGGGATCTGTACACCTGCTGCGGACATAAGCTGACGTGCTCTGTTTGTCTGACGTTCGCCTTTGTTTGAACGTATAAGAACATACTCTTTGTCTTTCTCGGCGTGAGCAATAGCTACTACAATTGAACAAGGAAGGCACAAGGAATCATTGTTTTTAATGACAACAATACCCCTCCTTGCACGACATTCTTCTTCGAAATTATTATAAAGTCCCGGTCTAACACGACCGCGGCCTAAGGGTACTCTTACTTTCGTACATTCTACTTTAAATGTATCGCACGACGTACACGCCTCGTTGTTACTTTGAATAATACCGCCGAAAATGTTCCACAAAATGTTGGAAGACACTTCCGATGCCGGTCTAAAAGCTAAATACCCCGGATCGTGATTTTTGAAATTCAGACTCCTCAAGGTAAACCCTAAATAGTCTCCGTCAGTGCATCCGTTAGTCATAGTCTCTATAAGTTCGTCAAGTCCTTGTCTGACCCAAACTATTTCCTCCACATTTTCCGGTGGCGAATTGAATTTAAAAATCACTTTAGTTCCGTAAAGACGGAATTTCTTAACATACGTTTCCGATGTTGACACAATGTAGGCTGACAACATATTTTCTCAATTTATTCCTCAATCACGCAGACACACAAACACACACACTTTCACAAAGAGAGAGAGAAAGAGAGAGAGAGAGATCGTAAAATACAATATCTTCTACTATAAATCAATGAAAAAAAACCAAGAGACAGATATTGAAGACAGAGAACAATATGATAACTTACCAATCAAATAACCAAAATGACAATTACATTTACATTTCACTCGCTATTTATAGGATCTCTCTCCCCACTTTTTTTCCAGGTGTCAAGATTAAATCGACTAAATATTGCCCGTGGCATGAATTCTCGAATGTCACGCTCGAGAACCAGCAGCCAAGGCCTATCTTAATCAAGGTCGCGCCACATGGCTTGAAGTCTCGCATATAACGCCCGACAACCAGCCGCCTATGCTTTCTTTACACAAAGTCGCGCCAGCATGATTTTTCACACACAGCTAATGTTTGACATTTAAGCCTTTCAACCAGGTTCGCTGGCGCGACTATTGCGCCATTTGGCTTCTGCCCGTGGCATGAATTCTCGCATGTCACGCTGGAGAACCAGCAGCCAAGGCCTATCTTAATCAAGGTCGCGCCACATGGCTTGAAGTCTCGCATATAACACCCGACAACCAGCCGCCTATGCTTACTTTACACAAAGTCGCGCCAGCATGATTTTTCACACAGCTAATGTTTGACATTTAAGCCTTTCAACCAGGTTCGCTGGCGCGACTATTGCGCCATTTGGCTTCTGACTGCAGTGTATAAAAGCTTAGCAACTCTGATACTGTACCATATCTGTTTTACTCATTAATATAGTACGTGTTCTGTAACGCGCTGTGTTCTCAGTAAGTATGGATTCTCCTTCTTCTCTGATCGATATTTTCAATTCCATTGTACCTAAAGACGTCGAGACAATTTCTATAAAAGATCTAATTATAGGAAGAAAATATCTTATTAAGGAGGCTTCGATCATCAAAACTAGATTCGGCAGTTCTATTCTGCTTGTAATTGACGTAGACGATGACGAGAAAAAAGTGTTTCTTCCGAAGAGGTATTCTTCTGTCCTTACGGAAATTCAGATAAACGAAATGGTTGCCAAGGAATTGACGGTTACAGAGCACATTGGAAGCACTGTAAAACTGGAACTACATTAGTTCGGAACCAACATCAACACCAACCACAACAACAACAACAACAACAACAACCACTTCAACCACTGCCGTCATCATCATCATCATCATCACCACCACCGCCACCGCCATCACCACCACCCCCAACGTTACCAGAACTCTGAGGCAATCCTGACTGGTTAGTAATACGATCTACGTCTGTAGACGACACGAAGAAAAAATGATTTATAACACTGTATCAAGTATCATTTTAAAAATCAATAAATGTATGTGTATCAAAACATTGTATTATTTCTAAAACAAAAATCCCTGTCTCAATCCCGACGTCACAACCCGACGTCACAACCCGACGTCACACCCTGACGTCACAACCCGCCGTCACGCTCCGACGTCACACCCCGACGTCACACCCTGACGTCACACTCCGACGTCACACTCCGACGTCACAATCCGACGTCACACCCTGACGTCACAACCTGACACTTTATATGTTAATATAACGCCTACCCTGGTCCCGGCTAGAGAGAGAGAGAGAGATAGAGATAGAGAGAGAGAGAGAGGGGCGGTCATAGATTGACTTACTTTATATGTTATATAACACACTATCCACCGGTCCGAGTCCTCGGGGGCTAGGCACGTAACACGATGGCTACAGCCGTCTTAACACTACCAAAATTACATGTATCACACACCGTCCACGAGGGAGAGAGAGAGGCGGTCGTAGATAGACTTACTTTATATGTTTATATAACGCACTATCCGCCGACTCGGGGTGGGCTAGGCACGTAACACGATGGCTACAGCCGTCTGAGCACTACCAATATTTCATATATCATACACCATCAACGAGGGAGCGAGAGAGAGGAGGTCATAGATAGACTTAATTTATATGTTTATATAACGCACTATCCGCCGACTCGGGGTGGGCTAGGCACGTAATACGATGGCTACAGCCGTCTGAGCACTACCAATATTACATATATCATACACCATCAACGAGGGAGCGAGAGAGAGGAGGTCATAGATAGACTTAATTTATATGTTTATATAACGCACTATCCGCCGACTCGGGGTGGGCTAGGCACGTAACACGATGGCTACAGCCGTCTGAGCACTACCAATATTACATATATCATACACCGTCCACGAGGGAGAGAGAGGCGGTCATAGATAGACTTATTTTATATGTTTGTATAACACACTATACACAGCATAGATAGACTTACTTTATATGTTTATATAACACACTATACACATGCCCTGGTCCTGGGCTAGGCACGTAACACGATGGCGATTCGATCGGGCGAACCGAACGCGAATCGTTAATTTCATATACCTCGAATCGCATTGATTTACCAGCCGTCCCCGTGGTCCAGTGGTTAAAGCGAGCGCCTCACAAGCGCAACGTCCACGGTTCGAGCCCCGCCAGAAACACACAACTTTTTTTCAGGTATAAATTTATTTATTTAATTAATAAATAACACACACCGACGTCACAACACGACGTCACAAACGAACGCGCAAATCATAACCCCCCGACTCCGAACTCCGACGTCACACCCCGACGTCACACCTTGACGTCACACTCCATCGTCACAACCCGACGTCACACTCCAACGTCACACCCTGACGTCACAACCTGACGTCACACCCCCACCATGACGTCACACCCCCCACCATGACGTCACACCATGACGTCACACCCCCACCATGACGTCACACCATGGCGTCACACCCATGACGCATGACGTCACGGGTTCTCAAGTGCAGCATACTCTACTAACATAGCCTTAAGTTTAATGACTTTTAAGTAAATATATATTTTTCTCAGCACTTTATACAAAAAACTAGCATTTTTAATGGGCTTATCTATTCGTGATTAATAAGTAAGGTTCGTAAAATATACAAAATATTGTCTGATTTGTGATGCCGCGCATGCGCATCCATGATCTCGTTTTGCGTATGACAGTCAAAAGTGTCATTTTATTTTAACATTTTCCACAAACAGTAGTTTTTAACTCATAATAGATTTTAATGTCAGAAGCCGGATAAAAAATCTTTCTAAAGATACCTTATTTATGCCTGTACGAATAGTATGTGCTTGGAAAAAGGGATGTTAACTCGAAAAATAATATATATGATTTTTGGATCAATAAAATGCTTTTTTTGAATTAAAGTGTTTCACCTTCCTGTTACCGTAAGATTTCGACATGACGTTGATTATAATGGTGAAAAAGTACACAAAAATATTAAAATGAAACGTTTTTGGGATAAAAATACCTGTATAAATCCCTTTATCGGGAACAAAGTAATAAATGTCCAAAAACCAACTGTTTAGGCTCTATCTTTGTAAACGGAAAATCTCAGAACCATCAAAGTATATAGTCTCTGTGAAACGGAAAGCTGACTTATCAGAATATTGTAAATCCTCCATCAGTGGGACAATTAAACCGATGTAAGGTTTAACAGAAGGCGGCCGCTAAGCGTGAAATTATCCATCAAGTCCTGGGTTATTCCGGAAAACCAATCTTATAATTTGTTTGTGAGAACTAACTTCTAACAGATCCGTCCAACCATAGATTCAACTGTTTAATAGTTTATTTTGTAAGATTCAGTGACACAATCAAAATCTACTAAAGTGAAACAGATGCAACTATTCACATTATGTGAGGTAATAACTTCGTGCTAATTACTAGGCCGGGACACAGATCCATTTTTTCTTCAAATTATTAACACTATGAAACTTAGTGAGTGGCTTTATGTTAACGTAACCTACAGCTTTTTTATCTGCGGGAATTCTCGGAAATGGACAGAAAATGGAAATATGCAAAACGTAAAGACGTCAATTTAACGATGTATTAAAGATTGACAATATTTTAACAAAAGAAAACAAAACATTGTCTGCAATAATAGATTGTTTGCCAGACCTTCACTCAAAATATGCCAAAATAAAGAAGGTACACAAGTTTGTCTATAACCACCTGATTTTTACGTAATTGTTTAATAAATATCAGTACAATCAAATTACCATACTGGCCTACTATTATCATTTGCCTTTGCAGGCTGCAAGAAACGTAAGTAGAAGGCTGCGTAGATGAGTCAAATTAGCTTAAACATGCGGTATCTCTATACCACGTGACCATCAGTTTTAATCTAGCCTTACATCTAGCATGCGGGGGCTAGATATAGAATTTCTGTTTGGGTAAGCATTCTAATTTCCTACCTATCTGTTGAGTCTGCATACATTGAATAAACTTTTAAATCTAAGGAAGCACTAAATAAACCTTCAAAAATGAAAGAAAGGAGGGAAGTAGCATGGAGGGAAAGGAAAATGGCGCCATTATCTAACACTATGACACCTACAAGTAGTGGATTGCAGCAGACCTAACCAATCTGCAGTGGACGAAGTGATAAATAGGATAAAGATCTGAAATCAATAAGGCGACGGCAAAAGATGCCAGTAGATGTAACAAAGTCTGTCAGGAGTGCAAAATCGCAAATTGAGAAGAGAGGAGGCGGCTTGATAGTTACTTCCAATTAATCCTAGAAGCAGTTGACCTTCCAAGGATCAAAGCAAGTGTAGAACGCGACTATTATAGAGCTCTGATGACTTGTCTTCAAGACTGAGAGGTGACAGAGAGAAATATTATTATCTTGAGGAAAAAGCCAAGACACAAGCCAAGTCGCAAATGTAGTGTTGTAAGTGGAAGTATGTGTTCTACTCGGGTACCACGAGGGACGTCTAAATCCTCTCAATAGGTGCAGCTAGTCTGCAACCCCTGCAGGGTACATAATAAATAAGACGGCAATCAGAATTGAATTTCATGTTTTAATGTGCTTAATTCGTAAAGATTCATCAACATTTTGGCAAGAAAAATTGCTTTCTTCAAAAACTTTGGTTTTTGTATATAATCGGGCCTATAAAATCTTTAAAAAATAGTACATTGAACTTTCAATGTACACACACACACACACACACACACACACACACACACACACACACACACACACACACACACACACACACACACACACACACACACACACACACACACACACACACACACACACACACACACACACACACACACACACACACACACACACACACACACACACACACACACACATACATATATATATATATATATATATATATATATATATATATATATATATATATATATATATATATATATATATATATATATATATATATATATATATATATATATATATAATTATAAAGTAGTACATTTTATAAGAAAATAACTCAGTGTGCATTATATTGTTACAGAGCATGAAAACAAAGGATGGAGGTTTACATAGGAACTTAGTAATTCTTCTGATGTGCGTGTGGAGTATGGCTTTCATAATGTGGGCTGGTGACAGAGTTTTCACTCAGGTATTATATTTTGACAGGTGTTTTGTTGACAAAAATTAAATAGGGATAACAATTTTTGCGCAGAAAATAAAATATAAGGCGCGCTCAAAAGGACTTTATCTTTAGACTACACAAAAGCGTTTCAAAAATTTGTAACATATTTTAAAGATAACGTTAAACAATCATTTATTTTTTAATTATTTCAGGAAAAGCTTCTTTGGAATAATTTTATGTACACAATGTTTTCGATTGGAATAGTTAATATTTTTTCAATTTAGCCTTATTACAATTTACAATGTATACTTACAATTACAGTTTACTATTTACAGTTGGATTTACAGTTTACAATTTACAGCTACAATTTCTTTTTACGATCTGCAGTAAAATTACACTCTTACAATTGACAGTTACAATTACAAATTCTAATTTAATTTACAGTTTGCAGTTTACAGTTACAATTACAGCTTACAATTTACAGTTACAAATACAACTACAGTTAAAGTTTTTCAGTATACAGTTTCAATAGACAATTTACAGTACACAGTTACAATATCAGTTTATTATTTACAATTATAATTACAAATAAAATTTACATTTATAGTTACACTAACAATTACACTTTATCATTTACATTTACAATTACGGTTTGCAAACTACAGTCACAATTACAATTTACAGTTACAATTAAAGTTTAAAATTACAGTTACAATTGCAAATACATATTACAGTATACAGCTACAGTTACAGTTAGCCATACTCAGTTACAAATGTAATACACCAAAATACACAATTTATTATGAGTTACAATTACAGTTTAAATTTAGAGTTAAAATTAAAATTGTAGTTTACAGTATACATATTCAATTACATTGTTTTTTATTTACTGTTACAATTACTGTTTGAAAATTACAGTTGCAATTACAATTATAATTTACAGTTAGAATTACAGTTTACAATTTACAACTAGAGTTATAGTTGTAATAAAAATTTATTTTCATATAACAAATTTCCTAAGGTATGTTATTTTTTAACCTAATACTTTAGTACAATTATTCACAGATTAAAAATTTATTTCTAAATTAAAAATCTAAAAACATTATAGTTTTTTTTAAACAAATTAGTTGTTTTGTTATAAATCTCTTTGTTCTTATATAAGTAATTTAGAAAAATTTAATGAAATATTTTCTTTACCAAATATTTATATTTAAAATAAGCAGTTCATATTCCTTTTTATTTGTAGGTTTGTTTATTTATGGTTAATTTCAGTTTTACTATTCTTGGATTGATTACTAACTAATATATGTATATTAGAAAATGTATATAAAGAAAATTAGGCTCCGGAAAAAAATAAAATGTAAGACTTTTGTAATATTTCCCATCACAAAAAACAGGTTTTTCACTTTTAAACACTGAAAAAAACATAAAAAGTCTACACATCCAATAAATAATTAAAAACTATGCACTTAATTCTAAAAACATAAAAAAAGTTAAAGAAAACTTTCAAAATTGTCCTCTAAATATTTTTAAATTTCTAAACAAAAGTAAACTACGGAGAAAAACTAATATATAACACAATTATGGCTGTTTTTACAGTTTAAAAAATGTTTGAACAACAAATTTTACATTTAAAATTTTCAAACAACTCGCAACAAAATAGAGATAAACTTTGACAACGCCCAAACAGTTCTTACTTCACTACGTTGCAACAAGAAATAGAGGGAAAAAGTACAGCAAGTTAAAGAAAAGGTGTTTGTACTGTTTGAAGGAAAACAGTTTAACAGGAAAATAGCAGGAAAAAAGTTTTAGCGCTTGCGGCAACGTTCGAATAGAACGTAGGTGGTGGGAAAGTCCAAACTGTTGTTCTTTGTTTAACAAATCACGATCCAGTCCAATTCAAACTGCTTGTTTCCGTTTGACAAAGCAGTTTGTTTTTCGTATATAGAAAAACAGTTTGTTTTAACAGTTTGGCGTTTTCTTACCCATCTCTATTGCCGAGTGAAAAAAGAGATATTTTTGTAACGGTTTGATGCTGTGTTGTATTTGTTGCGTCACTGCGAATTTGAAGGGGTATGCTAATAGTTAGCTTGAGCTCTACGATAGTGAAACTTATTAAAAAAATTACAAATAATAAAGAAAAAGAATATGTAAGGTTAGAAACGAAAACACAATTTTGATCACGTCACCAAACTCTAGATCGTATCTGTAAGGTTAGTGACTACAATATGTAGAAGAAATGTGGTAATTCAAGTATTGCAAGAATTTTACTTTAGTTTTTTTAATGTGATTGTTCAATAGCGATTGTATGTCATCAAAATTTTGCACACAAATAAGAATTATAAATAAACAAGAAAAAATATATAAGATAATGCAAGATTAGAAACTGAAACACAAATACTATCACGCGAACGGAACGTAGAAGTGTAATGTTAGTACCTACAGTAGTAATTTAATTAGTACATGAAATTTAGTTTTTCTTTTTCCTTTAATGTGATTGCCCAATGGCGAAAGTAATTAAACAAATTCTTGTAGTGTTCTGGAACATTAAATGTTTTGTGTCTTGCAGATGTGTGTATTTATTGTTATAAATCGTTTTTACGCATTGAATTTCTTGATTATTTTATTAGATATTCTCTTGCAAACCAAATATTAATAATTTAAATCACATCTATATATTGTAAGACTTTCTCATTATGTTAAAATATTTTATTTTACTTGAAAACATTTCAAAATTATGTGAATAGCGTTCCAACACAATGTATACCAATAAATTGTTTTCGAATTTGAAACTTTGAATTTTTGTAAAGCTTGTACAAATCAGTTTTATTAGAAACAAAATAATAAATTTCCACAAATAAAATAATAATTGATAAATTGAATTTTCTGGAGATTTAAACAGTTTGAAGTTTATGAAATGAAAACACAGTTTAATTCCACAATAAAACTTTATTATTCACTACATATTGCGACTTTTACAGGTGATTGCAAGTGATATACATGAAACGACTTTTTGACAAGTGATCTTTTGTAAACGGACTCTTTCAAACTGTTCGTTCGAAAGCGAACTGTTCGCGCGGACAGAACTACAGCTATCAGGAGAACCAGTCTGAAAATCGTAAAAAACAAGTGTGTAATCATGATTGGCCTTTCTTTATATTTCCTGAACTCATGTTTCTTTCCTCTTTTTTTGTCAAAATATCGAGCACTTCCTATGAAAAACAATTGATTCTCCTGTATGGATGATAAAAGCTAGATGGAAAATATGGGTGAATGAAATAAAAAAATGAATTCCGTATGTTTAAAGGCGGGGTTACACAAGAACAATTCGAAAATTTATACACTCTACCAGAATATAAAATATCAAAATATACAACTAACACTGGGGCTCATAGTAAAGTAATGGTGGGTGTGATGCTTCAGAAAAATTCTAGTTTATATACATTGGTAAGCCGTTTGTATAATGGTAACCCGTTTGTATATGTGTAAACCGTTTTTATACTGGTGAGCCATGTGTATATTGGAAATCCGTTTGTATATTGGTAAGCTGTTTGCATACTGGTAAGCCGTTTGTATTCTGATAAGAAATTTGACCCTAATCATTTTGTGAATTGTAAAGCTGCCTATTTCGCTACGAATCCAATGTTCGAAGTATTTTCGTGAATCTAGCGCCACTCGATTGACGTGTACTAACAACGTTTTTGTGGCAGGTTTTCTTGTTTCACGCTTCATACCAGTTGCAAAAATATACGCTGTAAGTAAGTATGCTCTCCATTTTACTCAAGCCTTTTTCTTTACCGGTAAAACACAGCGATTGTAATATTCACCGCAGTGTTTGTTTTAAATAAAACTTTGAGTAAAATATAGGAAAATAAAGTGAGCCCGGACGTAGCGGCGGAGTTGTAATACACAGCAACTGTGTTTGCTCCACAAACGTTTCTTGTGTGATTCTGTGGTTAGAATAATTCCTCTCTCCCCCCCCACCTTTAATCAAGCTTATCATACATGTAACTGGACGCAAACCTAATGAATTTTGATTTAATTTAAATAATCATGGAACACTCTTGTTTCTGCTGAATTTTTAAATTTCCAAAAAGTAACACGATAACAATGATGATCCTATTGGATTGTTAGCTACAGGAACAGCCATCTTAGTAAGAAACAGACCTCCGTTATTAATTTTGAAACGAAGGCAGATCCCACTGTTGTTCTCTTTCTGATGGATCGTAAAACGTTTTAATAGACATATGTACTCAAATACACACGCGCACGCGCACACACACACGTGTTTGTATGTGTGTGTGTGTGTATGTATGTTATTGTGTGTTTGTGTTTGTACATGTCTATTAAAACGTTTTACTATCCATCAGAAAGAGAATCCAGTGGGATCTGCCTTCGTTTCAAAATCTGCCTTCGGAGGTCTTTTTCTTAATAAGATGGCTGTGTATATATATATATATATATATATATATATATATATATATATATATATATATATATATATATATATATATATATATATATATATATATATATATATATATATATATATATATATATATATATATATATATATATATATATATATATATATATATTATATATTATTTGCGCATAGACACTGTTGGATCACGAAAAGCACTCCGACTCATGTCTTGTTCCTTCTAATCCTCCACACCTCCCTCATCTTGTCCCCATTTATCCTCTTCCGCTCCTCCGTTCATTTTACCCCTGCTCTCTTTGGGATTTCATTCTCTGGGACCTTCCAACCGAGCATCTTTCTCCTGTATGCGTCTGTCTTCAACGTCTGTTGAGTCTATTTCTGCGTCATGTAGGTCTATTCTAACTTGTGCGATCCACGACGTTGTTGATTTGACTCCTTGTATATACAAGGTGAACCTAAGGATTCTGTTGGCAAGTCTCGTTGTTGGGAGTCTACTGATGTGTCCATAGAACCGAAGCCTCCTTCTTCTGATATCTGCTGCCAGGTTCGATATCTTCTCTGTGGTCTTTTGGGAGTGCAACCTGTATTCTGTTAATCTCGGACCAAGGATCTTTCTCAAGATTTTGCATTCTTCCTTCAAAGTACCCTCCATGGTAGCTTTTGTTTTTTATATATATATATATATATATATATATATATATATATATATATATATATATATGTTTAGGTATATATATATATATATATATATATATATATATATATTTACTTTGCTTATTTTGAAAACTTGATTTCACCATCGTAACAAATTTTTATTATGACAACAAATTTAATACCGGTCAGCATTTATTTCCGTTTTATTTATTATACCGATAAAGTTATATTCCAAAATTATATCATAATCGTTAGAGCCGTTTTCCAAAAGAAGGGCATTTATAAACACGTAGAATAATTTATTGTACATATGTATTTTATTGTACTATGTTATACATACTTTGACAATTTTTATAACTCTATCTTATCAAACAAACAAATAAATCTCCTTTAATAATGTTACAAAATTGATTGCTTTTCAGGATTATTATACCAACTCATTAAAAATAAACAATAAAGTATCAGCTGATTGAACAGTTTTTCATTAGTACTGGTTTTTCTAATTAAAACTAATTTTCCCGCAGTTGATGGTCATCTAGATTGGTTTATTGAGACCAGAAATGGTATATTCTAACATTACATGAAAATCGTTAAAGTTTTTTTCCAAAAAAAGACTCATATTAACATGCATGCGAACATTTTCCACGTAATAATGTGGGTTAGTATTGAAAGTAATTTCAAACTGAAATATTTTCTATGATCCTTGAATCTATTATACATGCAAGAATGAAAGGTAAAATGCTCGTAGTATCAAAACATGACACCAGAGCGCTCTGAATTCGTTTTTCCTGTACCTGCCAATCAGTGAGTCCATACATTGCTGCATTAACGTGAATTTATCTTATACTCGATTAAGATGTCTAATTAATATCATTAGTAATTCATCCATTAATAAATAATATAATTAAAAGTGCATGGTTCATGTCCCTTCTGATAGATAACGTTCTCCATTTTCAATAACACAATTTCCTATGCAGTGAGATCTCTATGTATTGTAGACTCAAGTCAAAACCTAAACTAAACGTAAATAGTTCATTTCCCTTTTGATAGATAGCGTTCTAAACTTTAAGTCACACAGTTTCCTGCTCAGTGGGATCTCTATTATAGACTCAAGACAAAAACTAACCTAAAAGTGCATGGATCATTTCCCTTCCGATAGATAACGTTCTCCATTTTTAGTCACATAATTTCCTATGCAGTGAGATCTCTACATATTATAGACTTAACGTTACAAAGAATGTTGCACGATACCCTTGGGTAAATACAAGCGTACTAATTGTAAGTTTGAAAATAGGATTCTTATACAGTAATATAATTACAGCCGCTATACAAACATGCTTTCTTGTAACTTCCTCTCGCATGATGCATGATCTCTCGCGTGTAATGGAGCGTCTCTCTTTATCACGAATCATTCTCAGGATACGCTTTTGTGGCCCGAAGTACTTTTCTAACATTATAAATGAAAGGACGCGATAAAAACTAATTAAATTGATAATTTCTCTTTATATCACAAGTTGAATAATGAATGTGTTGACTATTATGTTTTTGAAGTGAGTATTATTGTCACGTCTTTACATTCCGTGTTACAAATTTTGTGGTGCGGGAAAACGGAAAGAAACTGTGTAGAATTCAAGAAACAGCTAATAATTGAAGCAGCTGGTCATCACAGAGATGTCAGTCAGTGAGTAAAAATAATACATGGTTACAAAATCAAGCGATTTGACCGTAGATAGACTACTTAGTTCGAATATTGAAAGGCGATGATGGAATAAATATTAAACATGGTAAAATTAGAAATTTAAAATGTTAAAATGATTAAAATATTATCTATGCCAGTCAGTGATTTATAATAATATTTATTATAATACCAAACCACTTGACCATAGACAGATCATTTATCTCGACTAGTAAATTAAATGGTTTAATACAAATGTGTTTCAAATGAGTGCAGTCGTGCTACAACCGTCTTACCGAACTGGTCAGCCGAGATAATGTTCTTTAATGGCTTATCGATCTATGTCAGCTAAAGCAGCCCAGTTTATATATATATATATATATATATATATTCGTATTCGTTCTAGCGGCTTCAAATAGCACCACTCGAAATTTACTAACAAATGAATGCGCATTTAAATGACTTACAATAAAATCTACATTACGTATTACAAACTGAAACATTTTATTCAGCTTTCCCCGATCTCATTGCAGATAAACGAAAAAAGAAACTAGGTTATGATCGATAAAAAATGTTTAATTCATGAAAAGTTCCGTTCTTACTTGAAGGTCACGTTTTTAATTGGATTCGTGTCGGCCTTATTTGAATAACAACATTGTGCAGAAACACGGATAAATTTGCTAATCTATTTTATTAAACAAGAATTCAATTATAAATTGTTACACATAGATTGTTGATGGAACAGAGAATTGCCATTGAAAAATGAGATAGCGGAGCGACTTTCAAAGCTTTGAATTGACAGCCGATCATGACTTCTGGAATCACTTTTTGAAGATTGATAAAAATTTTCAATTGTTTTCAAAAATATCCATTTTGGTATTATCTTGGACAATTTCATTACCCTTGCAAAACTCAAATATCACTTCAAATACATCTTCAAATTTTAAAATAATCGTAACTTTTTTGTTTTACAATTTTTGATAAATCTGTTCGTATTTAGAATTGATCGTTAATCAGCGTTAAAATTTCCGTAAATCAGCATTTAATTTTTTTAACAATCCATTTCAAATTAAATCTTTCAACGTGGTCAGTTTTCATTTTTCAAAGATTGATTCAAATGGTACAAAATCGATTACGTTAATAACTACCCATCCAAATCCGTCTAACAGTTTCAAAATGGCGGTCAAATATTAAAAATCTAAATATAAAAAAGATTTACATGTTTTGAAAACAGATCCCACTCTTGTGATTGACGTTAAAATCTGGGTAAATAAGTTAATTTAAATTTTCAAAAAATATTGAAATTAAGAAAATAAACTAACGTGATCAAGGGTTAATTTCGTGTTTTCAATTTAATTTTGATGTTCTTCTTGGAAACAAATCCCCACTCTATTCCTTTCTAAATTCTTAAAAAAAACATTGCATTTTTTTGCGAATTACCACGGAAAGTTTTCGTGAAAGTTTTAAATGGAGAATTTAATGCTGATTATGATTTGTAAATTAGATTTTTTTAAAAGTGATTAAAAATACAAGACGTGCCGCTATTACTGAAGAAAAAAAACAAATATTTTTATTTTGTGCTAATTCTTTTCGTGTTCACCTTGAATACAAGGGCCACAACACAATGAAATACGTTTTGCGTGTTTTGCATTTACACAACACACCTTGACACTATGTTTTACTGCCCTCGTTGCGCAGGAAACTGGGACATCATTGGTCGATGGGAATGTTTAATGCATGTAAACGTTCATCACTATACTTGCTTTACACTGTATGCAAACAAGGTATATGTGAAATGTATTACAAAAATATATCAATAAACATTCGCGACACGCAGCTGTCTCGCTGGCGTCATGAATGCGAATAGATTTTTCACAGGACTTTTATAAAAATCTAATTATACAACCAAAAACTGCATTTAAGTCTCTTTATTTAAAAGACAAAAATGAATGCAGGCAGTTGTCAAAATTCGTTTTCTTAATTTTTAGATTATTATTGTAGAGTTTAACGCCGATTACGATTGTGAAATCATAGTTAAAAAAGTACACGTGTGGAACTCGGGGAGTTACTGATAGAAGCGAAGCTTTTGTTAATGATATATGATTACTTTGAAGATATGTTTACAAATATCTTGTTTTGTTTAAATAAATAAATACGTGAACCTAGCTTAGATATTATTTACTGTAGTTGTAGTAAAAGATCAGTTGTTTTATATTCATTCGTAACGATCAGCTGATGTGATTGAACAGCTGATAGGCTAAAATACGTTTCATGGTATGTTCTTAAAAATTAGGAATATTAACAACAATTATTATAAACGTTTTTATTAATGTTGAATGCATTATAAACGGTCACAACCTACACGTGTTCTTCAATTAAGCGAACATACCGACACGAAAGCAACCCAACGGTTTCATGTAATACACGTGTACTGATATCGAAAAGGAGGAAGAAAATAAAGACAGAAATAGAGACGCGAAATTCATTTGCTGGTTTCCGTTCCATATTTCTGTTACATTAACAGAATATCTTGCTAATATTAGTACGGATTCTTGCTGTTTCGGTGATGGAAGCAAATTTCCTTAAGAATCTTTCTTATATCTTGACCTTTCTTTTTTAATATTTAAAAGTTTTAATTACACTGAAAGTACAAAAAAAGAACCCGGAACACCGTCAAGTTAATTTTCTCAATTCCAAAGTATTTTTAAATTTATGCAGTTTTTAACGTTGGTTTACGACGGTGAGATTTTATTTTCAAAAATATTTCAGACAAAAATGTTATGATTGTTTAATGACCGCCATTTTGAAACTGTCGTACCATTTTAATGTATTTGTCCAAATTATTAACAAAAGTGTTTTTTTTTGAGAAGGTTGATACAAATCGGATAGATGTGCGAACATTAGCGTTCAATATGTAAAGATTATAACGCTCTTCAAAAAGGTTATCTTAAGGTCAAGATTCCTCTTATTTCAAGGTCCCGGCTCTGGGTCTTACTATGATGGTTCAACAGTTCATTTTTCATTAGACATTTGCTGAAAAAGTGTTAATACAAAAAGTTATTGTGCTATTCGCTTCCATCGCGTTAAGAACAAAACGTTAGACTAGCAAATATCTAAATAAATGATTGTGTCAGTTTGTGATGTCTAGACGCTCTAACGCGTTTCCGTGACCATACAGGATAATTGGATATTGATCAGCTGTCCAGATGTTGCTGTTCTACATTAGTAATCTCCCTCTCTTCTCCTCGCCCTCTATGACTTGCATTCTTACCGTCTGTCCTTATTCTCATCCTTTTAAATAAAGCATGCGATAAAAGGCGTTCAATTTTACACCATTTGTTCTATTATTTAGAACGCTAGAAACTTCGGTTTTAATCCGGGGGGGGGAGAAAAGTATTGCACTGTTGATCAATTCTTCCTGTAGTCCGTAATGTTAAGCAAATTGGAGAGGTATTATTGCAGTAAAGTCTAACTGAGCGCTTTTGAACAGATAATTGAAGCTACTGTCTCGCTGATGTGATAGAAGCGATTTTTAAAAAGTATTATTCTTTAATTTATCGTTTTTTGAAATTCTGATTTCGGTGACACAACCAGCATTAATTTCTGCATATAAGTAACACTTGAAAGTTTCACATCACACCGAAAATAGAAAAACGAACCCTGACCACCGTCAAATTGAAATTTCTTAATTTTAATTAATTTTTAAAATTCAAAATGCTAATTTATGCAGTTTTTAACGCTGATTACTGCGGTTAAATCGGATTTTCAAAAAAAAAATATAATGTAAAACAAAAAGTTGCAAAGTTTTAAATAATTTAAACGGCCGCCATTTTGAAACTGTAGAACGATTTTTTCTGCTTAAGGAACTAGTCCGAGCTATCGTCGCAGTAGATTTTCGTTCCAAGTTTGAATCAAATCAGACCAAAATAGCGAATGTAAGCTTGTTAAAAGTCACACACGCACGCGCGCACACACAAACACAACATTTTCTTTTAATAAAAGAAGAAATATTTTAACAATTTCAAAATAGTGGAAAATTTACATATTTTAAAATTAATTTTTTTTATATTAAATTGTTTTAAAAATATGATTTGTAAAATTGTCTTGAAGCATGATGATATGAAAACATGATTTCATAATCAGCATTAATGAATTCATAAATTTACGTTTTGATTTTTCCAAATCCGTTGAAATTAAAATAGGTTTTGATGGCGTTCAGGGTTCATTTTCGTATTTTCAATGTAATTTGAAAGTTTAAAATCACAACAATTAGCTGATTTTCAAAATGGGTAACGTTAAAGAAACAGTACTTTTGAAAATTCGCTTCTATCATGTCAGCGAAACAACAGTTGTTTTCTTGTAGTGAAAAAATAAAATTCAATAATTGTTTCGTTTACCATGTTTTGTTTATAATACTTAAATAATAATAAAAAAATATTAACTTAATTTATAAGTATAAAGTTGTTTTAAACACGGTCATTTTCTAATGTGCATTCGGCCATTGTATTAATATAATGCATAATGGCATTTCGGTAACAGCCCTTAGCGAATTTGGAATCAATAACCCATCTGTTTGCAAAGTTAAACGTTTTTAATTAAAAAAACAAACAGACTAATACAAAGGGCTTTGAGTGTACCATGAAGTACAACAAAGAGTTTGTGTTGTGTGAAGTTTTGCACTCATAAACGTAATAATTGCTCGGGTTGAAACTTTTTGTCACCTGTATATAGTTATCTGTACGTATCAGCAACAACCATAAGACTGATAAGCAAGCATTTGTCTCGCTGACGTGATGTAGGCGCGTTTAAAATGTATTTCCTTAACCTTTATTTTTGAAATTCTGTTTCCGCCATCATGATTAGCATTAAAACGTCTCATAATAACATTTGAAGCCCTGACTGCCGTCAAATTATATATCAAGTCTTATAATTCAAAATGCTAATATATGCAGTTCTTAACGCTGATTACAATGGTGAAATCAGATTTTGAAAAAACTTAGGCAGCGCGGGACTGGCTGACAAATGTGACTATTTCTTTTGGCATGCCTGACTGTATAAATGTTTACTATTATGATTTAATTTTTTAAAATTTTATAAAAATGATTAAATTTTTATAAAAATTTAGATGCATGTACGACAGGGCAACTCTTGAAAATTATTTTTCTGTTAAATTATGTTTAGGTACACAACTTAAAAATTAACTGAAACTGTCACACCTGTGACTTTGACTATCTTAGGCTATATGAGGAATTTATTAATTAGTTTATAACCCTACTTTTGACAGTTATACTGTCTAAGTATAATAATAAATATAATATTTGTGATTCTGGCATTCAAAAATTGATATAGGTCACACACATTAATAATTTAACTACACAAATTTAGAAAATACATAATTTAAAATTAACAAGACATAATTGTAACAAGAAAAAAATAAAAATAACATAAATTAAAAGAACAATTAACATATTTAATAAACCTCAATTGAAATGATATTAAGCTAATGTGCGAAATCAGCTGTGTAGAAGTAGTCACTTCCAGTCTACATATATAAAAGAACAATATATGCTGTGAGGTATGCATTACAGATTCAAGCGTGACGCGAAAGCAAATGTTTATACCTTTTTTTTCAACCGCGACCATAAAATTTTTCACTTCAAAAATACATTTTATTAAGCACTAAACACACAAACAAACAGTAATGTGTTGTAATAATGTTTGTAATAATAATGTTGTAATAATAAGCCTAATGTTCACTAGAGTGAGCGTTCGGATGTGTTAGAGCGTTCCATGACTACAAACTGAATTTTTCCCCGTGCAAAACATACGCCCATACCCTGCGATAAGAAGTAGTCACTTCAAACATCTAACATGTATGATTTTTTAATATTTGAAATGTCCGCCATTTTGTTGAACGAATTTTTTTACCGATTTTTGTGTCAAGTTTGAGTTTGCGTCTCACTAAAATGGCTAACTTATTTGTGCTAAGCCATGTAGACCGGATCGGATCTTATTTCAAGGTCTCAGGTCTGAATCTTAAAATTAAGCTGATATTGTAACTCCAAACGCTGCTATCAAATCCCCTTGGGCTCAGCAGACTGGTGCCCTTAATAAATGTTAGCAGTCCACTGACTAGACCATTCTGCTGGAGGTCTTCGGGATGCTGCAGACCAAATACCCTTAGCCTACTTACTCCACCTTGCTCATTTTCCAACTGGAATTCGACATTAAATGTAATCTAAGTTAGAAAAGTTAAGGTGGCTGCAATTTTGAAACGCTTGATAATTTTTTTTTTTTTTTAGTTAACGAACTTGTATAACCTGTTAAACCAACATCAATTTTTATAATTAAGATGATGACCTATTTTTCATCTATTGGTCTGTTTACTCACCTCGTAAAGTCTACGGCAGTTTTGAAACCTTACTGTTTCATCTTCAGGCCGTAATACAAAATGTCAAATCCCTCTGTCGAGGTCGTCACAAAGTTAAACAGAACGAAAACACACGTCACAAACACTAAACACAATTACACGATTAAAATATACACGATAAAATTTGGTTTGGCTATACGATACGTTCAGCTCGTATGTCGTTACAGTCCGGACTGACATTTTGTATTACGGCCTTACGGCCATAATCCTAATTATTTAAATATGTGATCCGGTGGCTATATGTTGCAATAATAAAATCAATTGTTACGTCAAGAATAAATCTTAAACGATTTTGGAAAATAGGCCTACTTTCCAGTTTTTTATCGATTACTACAAAATCGTCTTTTATAGGTTAATTGAATGTGTGAAGTACTATTTATATTTATATTATAGTTATATTTTGTTATCTACAACTTAGGTTCTGTTCTTTGAAAAATAACGGCACAACTGTTAAATACAATTTTAATTATGGGCTTACAATATCGCGCCCAGTTTTAAGTTTTTAACTTACTTAAATGGTTTACCCTACCTTAGAGCTTGCCCAATTCAGTTTTAAATGTTATGTTTAAACGTACATGCAATAACGACCTGCGCAGAATAAATTTTCCGTCAGCCGGCCATTTCTACATCACTAAACATTTCCTGACAATATCTTAATAATATTAAAATTAAAACTTTATGAATTTGTAATACATTGTGACAAATATATTTCATTAAAGGCCTGCTACGGTGATCTAGCAAACTGGAAAATGTTTACTTAAATGCCCGCTACCCTTCAGAGCAGCACTGTACAAGATGTAAATCCAATATCGACAATTCAATCGATCTACCCGCTGCTTTGGCAACGGCAGAGAAAAGAATGACATTTACATGTTCAGTGATACCATTATTCATATATTTAGCGTGGTAATAAACTTAATCTTCCAGGTTGTAAAATTAATTCAAATTATTCATTTATTAAATTGTAATGAGTACATACGATACTATAGCTGGTTTTGTGCATAATTATATCTGAGGAGAACCAGTTGAACAAACAAATTAAATTCGTTACCGATTTTTCCACACCAGTACATTTTAATTTCTTTCAGAACTTACCGTTTCTAAAACTTATTCACGATTACAGTGGCATCTGTAATATTTTAGTTTCGTTTTTCGTGAGTGGTCGTGAGACGATTGTTTTTATAAAGAGTTAAATTTTCCATTTTGGAGTTAAATAGTTATTGTTTTTTTTTGCAAGTGTATATGTGTGTTTTGTTCAAGTGCGTGTTGTTTAATTTAAAGTGTTGTATGTTTGTTTATAAACGGTGTGTTTACACTGAATAAATATAAGTTAGGCACAACAGAAAAATGGATAGAATTCATCATGCAATCTTTTTAAGCTAAGCCTATCACAATATTATTTATGTTTTAGAATGGATCCTCTTAATTTACATTATGTAATTAGAATATTTATCTTATAATACAATATTATTTGTAGTGTTAGTTTTAAATTCCTTTTTGCTTTAAGTTCTTGCTAAACCTAACCATAATGTCAGGAGTACGACATTTTGATTAGTGTGGGTAATAATTAGTTCAGTGATAAAACTGAACTTTTCGGACTTCTATCAATTTTTGTAATTTTTGTTGCCAAAACGATTTATTATATAACCAATTTTAATAATCCAAAATATAAAAGTGCGGAAACAATGGGAAGATAGAAAAAAATGGAAAATAAAACTGACAAACATAACCTCAAAATGATTAGCACGCTAAAGTAAGTAATGTGTTTTTCATACCGAAAACGACTAATGCGTGTTATTAATAATAAAATGTTTTAAAAATGAACATTTTTTTTAAAAAAGCTAACTGACATAATTGGGCTTAAATCCCTAATTAACGCGGTTTTTATATAACTGGTATTGCATAAAAGTTACTAATCTTGCTTATTTAACACACACACACACACACACACACACACACACACACACACACACACACACACACACACACACACACACACACACACACACAACGGGGTGTTACCATGACACACATAGAAATTCACTAATAAAACGTTTACTATTGCAGGAGATTTACATACCCAGAAAGATTGTTTGCAAAGAGAACATTTTATTTCAGGGAATACTTCTGAAAATGTTTTAAGTTTTCTCCAGAGATGGGCTGTTTCCTCGACGGTAAATCTTCGAGAACCGAGCGCTTGAATAGCGAAAAGTTTCAGACAAGTCTGTTTTTAGGCAATAAGCTTAGAGCAGTGCGACCCAAAAACATGAATTTACACTTTGGTTTAAGCTGACGCTGGAATTGAAATACCATTCAACATCTCCTTCTGGTTGACTGGTTGAATTTACAATATTTTATAAATCGAAATCGAAACGTTTTGACGATAGTATCGAAAATTTCGAGAGTATGAAATTGATTATACAAAATACTATAAGTTTAATGCGTTTAAAGTTATCTATAACTTGACCTAATTATCTAATACACTATTATTATATTTTCATTCTGTTGTGCATATATGTTAAACCTATCATTGTATTATATAATCAAATTTTAAAATTTTGCTATATTATTATTAATAAATATTTCAGATATAACACAATCACAAAGCTTAAAAATCAACTCGCTTTTGTACCAGAACATACATACACCAAAACTGTCACTAGTACTTCAAATAACACAAGCGCCAGTAACTGTTTCAGCCAATTTAACCGGTAACGTTAATATTTCGGGAAAATGTAACTGTACAAAAATTATTGGAAATTGTATGATCTTTCTCCATAAAGAGATCACAATTATGACAGGTATGGTCGTTCAACCAGCAACTATACTCGTTATCGTTAAATCTAAGCCCGCCATCTTGAAAAGGAAATGAATTAGAACAAATTTTACAAATGCGTGGTTTAGGCTTTATAAAAGGTACTTTTTCTAAACAATCGGTCAATGCGTTTGGCCAAAACTGCGGTATATTATTCATCGTTAAATCAAAGACCGCCATTTTGAAAAGAAATGATCACACATATATCTCGTTTGGGCTTTTTACAATGTACTTTTGTATTAAATTTCAAAAAATATGTTAAAGCGTTTGACTAAAACTTTACGTTTGTACACTCGTACACTTTATGTTACGTACACTCGTTATTGTAAATCAGATACCGCCATATTGAAAAGGCATCAAATAAGAAAATATCTTACAAAGTCGTTCGGTTTTATACAAAGTATCTTCGTATCAAATTTCAAAACAATTGGTCAATGCTTTTGGGCAAAACTGCGTAACAAACATACAAACCAGATGATGGACGATCGAGTTGAAACAGAGGTCTCGCCTCGTTCGGTCTACTGAACGAATTAATTAATTCGATTAATTAATTGAATTAATTAAAGTAATTAATTCAAGGTTATATTTGTTGTTCACTGTGCAAGAAAGTGAATTGATCAGCTGATCAGCTTTTTTTTGAGTACAAAACGATTCTAAATCTCATAACAATTCGAAGACAATTACGTTTTGTATTATTTAAGAAATTTAAAAAAAGAAATGTTACGTTTTACATTTTCACGGACTGTGAGACTATGGAAAGGCTTCACCTTCATAATTATATATACCTCATGAGGTTATGTTCGCTGGATCTTCCATAATAAAGATGAGTTCGTATAAAAAAATTAAACCGTTTAAATAACATGGGAAAATTATATGGTTTTTCATTTTGCAATATTTAACAATTTTAAACTGAGAAAGCACAAATTTTAAATTTTTGCTATTTATATGAGCTCCAATTGTTATATTTGTCATGAGCCTGCGTTAACTGCTTCTCTCGAGCTAAGCGTAATAATTCTCCCATTGCAGAATTTTTTCAAATTACAGTTATTTCTAAAATATAGCAAAATCGTGGTATTTTATATTCTTCTGAAAATCCGAACTAGTAAAAAATTTAAAATGATACATTATTCGTCCTTATCGTTTTAAAAGTAACGACTTAATGAGCGGGGAAACAAAATTGCTTAGCTAATGAATACATACGTTATATTTTTAATAACTTACAAGAACATAGAACACCTTATGTACAGTTTTCAGCATGTAGATTAGATTTTATTATTGCAAACTTTGTTAAAGTCAGATGGTTTCCTCTTTTAAAGAGCGAAATTCAATAAATGGTGCAGAATCATTATACAAGCTGTTTACGTTTAGTTGATTCCTTAAAATCTTTTTAAGATGGTGCCGACAAAAAAAAAAAAAAATTGGGAACAAGTTTACAAAATCGTTGCATTAGTCATAAAGAACAAGTGAGGCGCACATCATAACCACTACACTACGGTGACCGATGTAAATACATGAAAAAAATTAATTTAATTTTGATAGTTATATTAAAAGATTTTATACTAATTAGTATAACTTCAGCTGATTTGATTAAACAGCTGATGGGCTATAATAAGTTTCAAGTGAAGTAAAAATTATCTATGTTAATTTATCGTGTTTTCGAACAAATTACCCCTCAGGGGGTGCAGACTATTGAGACCTATTGAGAGGATGTAGACGTCCCTTGTGGTATCCGAGTCTAACACACACTTACACTTACAACACTACACTTACGACTTTAACACTCTATACTCATACTTACATTTAGGAAGGCGATAATAGCCTTAATGTGCTTTTCGCCTTAAATAACAAAAAAAAATCGAACAAATTATAATAATTAAAATTTAAAAAATGAAAAGAAAACAAGATAACGGAAATTTGTTATCTTTCGTACCACCCTGTACACGAATAAATATTCCGATATCTTATAAGTCACAAACTACTTCATTAAATCCCTTTATTTAATTAAATTGCAAGGCAGAATGCTTTGTAAAGTGGATGAAAAATTCTCTTCCTATCTTAGTTGATTGAATGCGTATAAATCTAAGGGTAGCTTATTGAATTACTTAAAAGGGCAAAGTTGAACACAGATTTCATAGAAACCCTTATCCTGCAGTTCTTGGAAAATGAAGGATAATAATTCTAATAAACTGTTTTGCATAAGCATTGCTATTCAGTTCTTGTTAACTCTGATATGCAGTGAATACGCTGTGATTTTAATTAAATTATTCTTGACTGTGTATTTCTTGTAATAAATTGAATTACTAATAAATTAATTTAACTTTTTCGAAGAACATATGTGAATCTACAAGAAATAGCACGAATGTGGTCACTTTAAAAAATATTTTTTACTTGAAAAGTTGTTCGTTGAAATGTGATGCGTTCACGCAAAAACGTAATGATCAGTGTTTGGCCAAATCAAATTTAATTGTGTTTAGTGTTTGTGACGTGTGTTTTCAATGTTTCGTTTAAATTTGTATTTATTACTCATGTGCCTATGAGACCTTTTGTAGTTAATAGGGAAAAGAAACGTATAATATACAGCAGTGTACAGCAAGAATTTGAACGAAAAGGTTAGGAATTGTTTTATAAAATCGCTATCCGTAATTAAACGTAAAAAGCATGAATTCTGTAAATAAAATAATTCAAATTATACCACTGGCTGGTATTTAATTACTACAATACAATCTTTAATTCAGTACTTATATTTTAAGATTACTTCCTAAGTAAAATCGATGCAAAACCATGTAGGCCTACAACTTCTTGTCAATACGAACTTCTGTTAAAATAAACGTTACAGTTATATTTAATACTTGACTGACCTGTTAATAAGACAATGTCATTCAATATATTTAGGTTATTTAATACAATAAGCCTTATAACCTATAAAATTTATGACTGAATTCTAACATTGTACCTAACTGAAATGTTTACAAATTAAACCTACTACATTCGGATTTTACATTACATTAAACCTCGACAGAGGGATTTGATATTTTGTATTACGGCCTGAAGATGACACAGTAAGATTTCGAAACGAGGTGAGTAAATAGAACATAAGGCGGAAAAAAGGTCATAATCTTAATTAAAAACATAACGTCTCTATGTCTCTTAGGCCGCACAATGCCGGAGGTTGGCAATACCCAAAGTCCCTTGGCTGGATATTGGACTAGCTAATCAATAACTTGCTTGATTATTGATAACTTGGTATAAAAATGTCAAACTGAGCGAAAACCTGCCAACTTCTTTTATAACCTCCGAATGACTTCAGCTTCCTTCAGGTCGACTTCAGATTTGAAGCGAGAACAACCTCAAAGATGCCAGATAAAATGTTGGCCAAAGGTCGGAACAATATTTCTTAAAAAAAAAAGTCTCGAACGGATGTACACCGGTTTTCACTGTGATTCACATTTTCCCATTCATGAAGGAATTCGTATTAACTTATATTTATAAACATACTATGGGTAAATTGACAATTATTATTTATATTTTACTAATTAAACAAATAAATGTATTTGAAAATATAATTGATATTTGGGATTATTACAACAATTGATTAAACATAAAAATTAGTTAAGTATCAGCTGACTGAAAAATATTAATTCGTATTGGTTTTATCATTATAATTATAATTGTAGGTAAATACTCATACGTTCAATGTTAAACCCTTTTCTATAATTAAAATGAATTTTCCGAAAGATGATGAGAAGCTCATAGATTGATTTTTTGAGCCCAAAAAATTTTATATTTTAACACCATATCAAGATCGTGATTGCCGTTTTAGTAAAACATACATAAGAATTTTGCTATTGTAGTGAAAACGTTTATGGTCGCGTTGACAAAACATGGCGATAAACATTTGCTTTATCGCCACGCTTGCCTTGTATATATTAAGACTTGAAGTGACTACTTCTAAACAGCTGATTTCGCACAACAGCTGTTGTTTCAATATCACTTCAATTAAGGTTATGTTTATTGTTATTGTTAATTTTTAAAATGTGTATTTTATGAATTTGCGTAGTTAAATTTTTTAATGAACATGACCTGTACCAATTTTTGAATTCCAGAATTCACTAATATTATATTTATTATTATACTTAGAGTATTAAACCCCTTCCTACATAAATCTAAATTTTTATAAAAATAAATAAATCATAATAGTGAAAAAGTACACAGTCAGGCATGCCAAAAATAGTCACTTTTGTCGGCCAGTCCCGCGACTGCTTACTGTTTTGCATAATTAAATTATTAATAATTAAGATCAGATATTAAATAAAAATAATAAATTTTACTTGAATTTTGCAATTTGTAAAAATATCAATTCAAATATTTTTCTCCACTGAATAATTTTTTTAAACGCGCACATAAGTTTTCACTTCTCTCGGCACTACCTCAAGTGTCACCCACACCCACCCACCCACCCACACACACACACACACACACCCACAAGCACACACACCCACACGCACGCACGCACGCACGCGCACACGCACACACACACACACACACACACACACACACACACACACACACACACACACACACACACACACACACGCACGCACACACATATATATATATATCTGTGTTTTTAAAATCTTTCACTGAAATATAAACCAACAATGCTTATTAACAAACACAATACGAACTGATGCAACAATATCTGTGTAACAATGTTAAAAACAATTGTGTTTCCCAACTGAATCTACAGAACGTGTAACAATTTAATTATCTCCATTAAAATATAATGCTTACGTCAGCTATTCTGTTGTATATACCTCATGTGTAGTAGTAGTAGTTGGAAAACTTATTTATTTAAAATTGTTATTGATGATATTTAATTAATAACACGCTACACTATTTAGAAGTAATAAAAATCTGTGTAAATGTTTGTGTGATCTATCGTGAAAATGTCGCGAAATAAATGCCATACAACTCTGTTTTTAATTACTCAATAAAAGTTTATTACTGTTTTAGTTTTCATGGTTAATTGATATTTCGGATTAGTTAGCAAATTTTCCACAAATTATGTTATATTGTATTTTCGTTCATCCCGAGTCAAGGTGGAAGAACGTAGACCGAAGACTGGAGGAAGCTTAGCTGACTTCGGATGCCATGTGACCACCAGTTTTCATCTACCCGAACCTATGTATGCGTGACTCTATATGGGTGCACATTTTATTTCCCGAACTACTTGTGAACTTTGAAGCCCAGAAAACCCTGAGGAATTGACAAAAGCACATATGGAGGAGCAAAAAAAAAAAAAAAAAAAAAAATAGCATGCAGGTGAAGAAATCTGGAGCTACGTCATCGCCTAAACCACACAGAACCTAGTTCCGCTTACTGACACCGAACGCTAAATTCCTGAACTTCTCTTCCGGCTTTCAAACAGCGTACGCCTGCGAACCAAGTTGACGATTCTTTCGTTAAGCAGTCTCGTTAATCGTATCCCGGGTCAAAAGTAGGGCATTACTGCCGGCGCACCACCTCGCATCTCCCGTACACTATAGCTTGTTCCTGATTGGTGCGTTCTTTCTCTCGTTTTAACAATAGTTTAATGAGACATTATGGTTCCCGCCATAATATCGACTGTAAATACAAATCGAAAATTGTTGTTCGGTAGAATATCGAAGAGGACCGCCCACCACAGAACAACTACACGGACGCTTACCAACATCCGGACTTACTCTACAACTTGCTCGAGAGGAAATAGGAAGAATCCGGCCAACTTTAAAGGAAACACGAACTTCCTACTCACCATTCTGAACCGGAAGAGTGCCTCGCAAGTTCGCGGCCGAACTGGTAAATGTCCGGACTTCTATTATTTCGTCGGAGATTACAAGAGTTATATATGCCTGATGGAATTCATAAGCAGAGAATAACAGCAGACTGTAAGGAAGCAAGGTGGACCTTCCCAATCTAAAGTTGAAGAAGTGAGAGGGGGGTTAAACATTTCAAATCAGTAAGCGACGGCCTATCTTAAGCCTGTTGTGCCCAAGCGGGCATGAAAATACGGGGCCCTTAACACACTGTTTTAACAAATTTATCCTGTTGCAATCTTAATGAAATAAATATCATTCAAAAGTAGACGTTTTAAACTTTGCTTATCATGTTTTACATTTATGAAATTTTGTATATAAATTGTTACAATAAATTCATAAACAAACACGCTAATTTCAAGTATTTGCTTGCGAAGCGTCCAACATTTTGCCTATTTTCACACTATTATTTGACGAAGTAAATAACTTTCAATGGAATTGTAGTTGGTATCGTTTGAAAGATTGGACCTTTCTCTTCCCTTCATCTGTTGAAGATTTTCATCTACAAGATATAGTTCTGTATCTATGATTTTTCAAACTGTGTCTACACATGAAGTTAGAAAACACCAAATTACAGAGGTCCAAGGAATCTATGATTTCTAGTATTCTTCTTGTCATAGATAAAATTATTTTCTATGAAATTGTAGAGTGTTTACACTAGTAAATAATATATTGGCTATAGACAAAATCCAAAGGATAAGTATTCTGTTTTGTCATGTAATGTTTGTAATTCCTCGACTGAATAAGCATCACTCCGCCATTATCAAACAGGAAGACATCTCAAGATAGATAGCCAGCTAAGAGGCTAGAAGAAGAAGAAGATCTCCCAGGAATGAAACTTTGGGTGTGAGGAACATTCTTCTTTATAGTGCAGTAAGTAATAACAGGGATTACTGTAATCATACTTTAAGACTGAAAGGCTGGAGACAGAAACCTTAAGGTCCTGTGCAAAGAATCAAAGGACTCGGTACAGGACACAGTGACCTGAAGGAACATGTAAACAGGATAAGAATGGGCCCGTTAGATAGGATGAAATGGCTAGAGGATCCCAGATGTGGATTTTTTTTTTTTAAGACTGCTCCAGTAGCTCATTTATAATATCATACCCGCCAATAACATCCCTGATAAAAAAACTTGAATGAAATTCTATACAAAAAAAGGATATGCTGGGTTTTAATGAGACAGGTTTTTGAATCGAACGTCTATAAAATCTACGGGTTGATTCTGATTGTCCAGTATTAACGTTGTGTTATATAAAAATAAAACATTTACAAAAAACCGGGTGCGTTTTCTTCCCTACAATAGGACAGTGGCGTGGAGGGTTGTAAAGGGGGCGGAAGATCTGCAATTATCCCGGACAAGGCTTTCCTTCAGGCAGTCAGCTTATTTGTGTAAAAGTTTCTGTCCGTTCGTTAGTATTCGTTTTTCTTGTTGCTGCTGGTTTTTTTTAATGAACTCAGGAAACGTTGACAATTTTAGTTCGTTGACGAAAATTCATTTGAAAAAGAGCTATTGAAGAGTATTTGTGTTGGTTTATCAAATTTTAAATTAAAAATTGACGGTTTTTAAGTAAATCGGAAAAAAGAACATTGAAAATGTAACTATCGATTAAGATGTTTTTTTAAATACTTCCAAAACATAAGTTTATTTAATTTTATTTGTGCTTATCTTTTTTAAACTTCAATGACATTTTAAAAGTTAAAATGTTAATTTATGCAAATTTTATCGCTGAATACTATGATAAAATCAGTCGGTATCAAAATTTAACTTTTCGTTGAATCCAACAGCCAAATGTTTAAACAAAACATTTCATTTTTTTATAAGAACGTTAGACCTTGCAATAAATTCTTAATTAATGTAGACCTATAGAGCGCTCCACGACAGCGTTAGTAATATTTTCGCCATTTTAACCGGTAACCGTAGTATTTAAGACAAATTTTACTAGACCAACTTTATTGGAAATTTTCGCTCTTTATGGATGATGCGGTCAAAATTATTATAGGTTTTGCCGTTCAGCCGTATTACACCAAATAACCAGCAACTATACTCTCAACGTTGAATCAGCCAGCCATCTTGAAACGGAAGCGAATGGGAAAAAAATCTTACGCATGTCTTTGGGCTTTATATGATGTAAATTTCAAAAAATCTGCCAATGCGTTTAATTAAAATTGCGTACATTATTCATAGTTAAATCAGACGCCGCCATCTTAAAACGGAATTAAATTGAAAAAAATCTAACACAAACATCGTTTGGGCTTTATACAAGGTACCTCTGTATCAAATTTTGAAAACAAGCGGTCTATGCGTTTGGCCAAAACTGCGTAACAAACACACAAAGCAAATGCAGAACGGGAGAGTTGAAACAGACACTCGTTTCGCTTTCTTTACTTAGTTTTATGCGAAACTCGTCCCTTGTTTAATTTCAACAGAGGTTTTAAATAACCTATCCTCTCTTGTAGTATATAAGTATTGTAAATAAATTCTTTTTTATGATACGAGCGTAACAGATGCGTGGGGTATTATTCTTTTATGCCTCACCAGCTGTCCCATCAATATTGTTCCCATAACAAGACAATATCACCGGCTAAAGCGAAATACATCCAATATCCGTTCAGACTGTTTAAAAAAAAATTTATATTAAAAGTAGAATCTTCTGTCCCGATCTTTAAAGTAATACAGAATTGGAAAACATGAAAGACGTGAGCCGAGCTAGTTTTATTATGTTCTGTCTTCATGTCCGTATAACTTTAATACATGATATTAAACAAACTGTAACGTACACTGTATTTTATCGTCATGAAATAATATTTTGTCTTACAAAAAGTGATATATATATATATATATATATATATATATATATATATATATATATATATATATATATAATTACGAGAAGCATTCTGATCGGTTTTGTACCAAAAATATGGAATTGCGTTATTGAAACCACTCATAAATGTAATACATACAGGTCCGTCAAAGCACCAGAAAGTCTCACGCCTCATGCTTTACCGTTTACAATAAAATAAAACCGACAAGAGTAGTATAAAGTGTCCTCGTGAGAGTGCAGCACAATGCAGGCGTATGTGACAAATAATTGTGTGTGTATCAAATCAGCTGATTGCTAAAAAAAACATTGTTGAAAGCAATATTTTAATTATTACTATATTGAAGACTTCAATAATTATTGACCGAATCAGTTTTGAAAGTAGAATAGGTAAGACAATCTAAGTCAGTTCTAATAAGTAAATGTTGTTAAATAAAAGACTGCTTTTAATAAAGAGCAAATACTGTAGCCTAATTTAGATATGTAATGTATAATCCGGTTATAATAGGTTTCGTTTGTAAATACTTCAATAAGGTTTAATGTTAGAATTCAGTCATTAATTTTGTAAGCTGTAAGGCTTATTGTATTAAATAACCTAAATACAATAATTGACATTGTCTTATTAACAGGTCATACAAGTATTAAATATAACTATAATGTCTATTTTAACAGAAGTTCGTATTAACAAGAAATAGTAGGCCTACATTGTAACGATTTTAGTTAGGAAGTAATCTTAAAATGCAAGTATTGAATTAAAGATTAGTGTATTATAGTAATTAAATATCAGCAAGTGGTATAATTTGAATTATTTTATTTACAGAATTTATGCTTTTTATTTTCAATTACGGATAGCGATTTTATAAAACAATTCCTAACCTCTTTTCCTTTTCGTTCAACGTCTTGCTGTACACTGTTGTATAATTCGTTTTTTTTCATTAAGTGCGAACTAGTAATCTATAGTTACTACGTTCCTGCAGAAGGCAAAGGTTCTTTGGCTTCTAGAACCCTGAAGACCTCCAGCAGAATGCGCTAGTCAGTGAACTCATTAAGGACACCAGTCTATTAAACTAGAACACAAATGGATTTGTTGCACATTAGGTCCATGGGCCACTGAGGACCAATAACTTAAAAAATTACATCTAATGTAATTTTATACATATAATATTTCCGGTCTGGTGTGGGTCTTACCATGATGGCCCAAGCTCATTTTCCTATGGAAATACTCCAACAATCGTGGCCTACTTCTTCTATCCAGGTCGGATAAACCAACAAACATTTACTGTTGAACAAGGATAAATATGTTATCGTTAAACTTTGTTATCAAAGTAGCATAAGAGTGAAGCCATAAGCTATTCTTGATAGCATTACAGCACATTTATCTAACTGTGTTCTGTAGAACTCCCGCCAGAATGCACCACCGTGCTGATAAGGTAAATAAAGCTTAACCTTAATTCCCTAACACTATGCATATACAATGTGGCAGTGGCGTCAAGGCAAGGTGGTATTTTGATTGATGACGTGTGCGTTTGCATAATGAAGAAGGATGTAATGAACCCACCTATATTTGTCTTTCGCGTTTTGTAAATAATTGAGCTACTATCGTCCCCGTTAAGTTTGTATTTCAGCTTGTCATTGTACAAAACGTAAACAATGACTTCTTTGGTATAAAGAAGTTCGGTGAAAGCGATTAATATTGTCAAATAATATCAAATTTCTGGTCTGTTATCGGCGCACGCAGCTGTCTTGCATACGTAATGTAAGCGAATTTCCAATGAAACAATTATCTTGCAATTTTTAAAATCTAATTAACGAATGATGGTGAAACTATAGTTTCGAAAGTTTGTAAAATAAAACGGTTATGCATTTTTAAATGTTTGTCCGACATTTTGTAATAGTTAAAAGCGTTATCTAGACGACACACTGGTTCAAGGTGTTGCCAAAATAGATTTTGTGCAAGTTTGAATCAAATTAGTTTTTAAGTTTCAAATTAATTTTCTTGTTATTATAGGAAATAAATGCTAATTTACAGAGATTTTAACGCTGATTACTATAGCGAAATGGTTTTTTTTAAATATTGTTAAGAAAAACTTTATTATATTTTTAAAGTTCGAAATGGGAGTCATTCAAAACTGTTAAAGCTCATTTTTGCTTTTCAAGAGATAAAATATTATATAAAAACAAAATGACAGACTGATTGTAAAAAAAGAATGTATAGGAAATTTTTTAAATTATTTACCTGTATAACTACGTCCTGAATTTAATTTAAAGATTTAAAATTGTTGTATATTGTTAAAATTGTTTTGTATATATATATATATATATATATATATATATATATATATATATATATAGGTGTGTTTGAGTGAGTGTGTGTGTATGTATGTGTTTGTGTGTGCGTGCGTGTATGTGCGCCCGCGCTTTCTCGCTCCTAAACCTTCCTTATGAAATTAAATCTTGTAGTAATATTATATGAAATAATTTTGTATTTAATTAAAATTAAGTTCTTTTACCAAATCAGACATAACCTTTCTAAATGAAAACCATTAGTTTAGAATTAGTGTAAATTTAGGTTGTTTTCTCCGTTAATCTAGTAAAATTAAACAATAACATTTTTGCATTATTTTATGTAAAAAAATATTATTTATTAGTAAGCGTATTTATTACTTTACAATTTGATGCTAAGAAAGCGGTATGTTGTCTTTTGTTTTTATTCTGTTGAACTGGACTAGAATTTTAATTTTCTAATTAGGTCTGGTTTTACTGTATGACTGCAGAACACAATACGTCATGATGTAGTAATTCAAACAGTACAAGAGAGTATGTACACTTGTGGAAAAGTAAATTAGATTTTAAAGTCAGAGATACAATGTGCTGATCGTGTCGTGTAACTTGTTCCTCCGGCTTGCCACTTAACGAGCCTGTTTTTGTTGATTCCAGCTTTGTTGACTTCAACAAGTAGTGACAGATATCGAGGGAGCTGTGAATGTTAAACAGACAACACGTTTAGAACAATGATTCACAGCCTTTTTAATCAGAATTTCTTTTAAATAGGCTTATATTTTAGAAGTGCTACCCTCTGAATTTGTATTTTAACAACTCCCATCATCACTTCCTCCATATTATGTTATATTGGCAGTAGTAAAGTGTTTGGTTGGAATCTGAATAAGTCATGTTAGGGTATCAAGTAAATACAGAATTCCTGGCTGAATCCAAATATCATTAAAATTTTACTTTTTTTATTTTGAGGCGGTTTAAGGGCTACTAGTGCTTCTACGGAGAGTGTAATATGAAATGTAAATTAAAGATTACAATTTTTTTTAAATTAATCAAGCCCAATTTTAAAAACCCTATTTTTAACAGTTTTGTAAGCAAAAAAATGGGCTTCAATATTTTTTTTTTCAATTATTACAAGATGTAGTCAAACCAGAGCTACATCAGGTATCATTGAAATCGATCAATTTAGTCATAATCAGTTCGCACAGATACCTACAGCAGTGTCTCGATTAACCATCACTCTTTCTATTGACCATTCGATTAACCATCGAATGTTTCTATTGAAATATATAAATACCCTTGAATTATTTACGATAATACAATTCAGCGTATACGTCGATCACGTGAATACTTGTTAAAAGGTTAACGTTACGGATAATTTACTGTATTAAAGATCTTTACATGTAAAATTTGTATAGAACATAATTACAGTTAAATAGGAAATTTGAGAGTTTCACTACATTTTCCAAAATAATAAAACATACTGTGTTGTAAACAGAGTATAGCATGTCATTGTTATCGATTACCGGAAGTACGGGTCTATTTCTGTTATCCGTTTATTCTGTCATGCGTCACCCCAACAATCACTAGAATGACGGTTAATCAATATACAATACTTAATGCCTCTCAAAATATGATCAAGACTGCAGGATGTTCATTATCCTTCTCCCCATTGGTTCCAGTGCTCTTAACTTTATGACCATTTCAATCGCATATTTTCAAATCGAAGTAATTTATCATTTCACTCTTGCATTATTTTTTTGTTTGTATTAATTGTTTTGTTTAATTTTCACTGTAGTCTTATTTTTCCTTAGATATTGGAATTAAAACTAAAGAATTCTCAAAATCGAGTCGTGTGTGTAAACAATTTGTACTTTGCGTTCAGGAAAATTACATTTTCTTTTACCCTTTCGAAACGTATCGATGGGTGTTAAGTTATTGAACACCCTGTAAAACGGCGTAATCTCATAAAATATGGATATGCACTGTTCGTAAACCATCCTTATCTCTGTGAACCAGATACGATGTTGTGATATTATTACATGATATAAAACTTCAAATCCTCGGAATAAGGATAGAGATTTCTCATTCCGGGAACGGCTTCCTAACCTTTAATCCCATCCGGCACGTGACATTTCTCATAACTTCCACAACCGATTTTGTAAAATCTAATTTGCGCAAGTACCAAGGGAAATATACTTGATGTACTGAAAGCCACACTTGAGGTACATGCTATGTGTAACATTTTATATATACCAACAGAGCGTATGTAAAAGCCATTACCTAATTTAACACTGTGAATTTTTTATTTTCTCTCTATAAATGAACATACAGAAAATATGAAATCAATGTTATTCCGAAAATTTTGTTGTCTATCCCAGATAAAATATGGCCAATTAATATCGGTTTTTAAATTTGTTTCAATAGTCTACGAACCTGATTTTTACCGATTTCCATTTGGAAATGAGCTATTTGAGCGGCCATCATGATAACACCTTCAAATGAGCTCTCATCCTGACGTCTAGATCACTTCTTAAAGAGCCTTGTGTGTGCGCATGCGCGTGCATGTGTTTTAACACGCGTTCACAGTTTTAGTTCGATTCGGTTCAAACTGAAAACCATAATCGATTTTCGTTAATAGCTTGAATAAGTTCGTGAAACGACAAAATTCGTCCAACAATTTCAAAATGGCGGCTATTTTAAATCTTTAAAATCAAAAACGTTTCTCCCGTAAAATTTTGTTTTTCATCTCATTTTATCATCGTAATAACGTAAAAAAACTACAAAATATAACACTTTGAATTTTTGAAAATCCGTTGAAAATTTGACGGCGGTCAGGGTTCATTTTCTTATTTTCAATGGAGTTTGATCGTTTAAAATGCCAGTGTATTCTGTTTATGATATCAAAATCAAGTTTCAAAGAAAAGGCAAGATGAAAATATTACCTTCGACTGAAATTTGCTTCCATCACGTCAGTGAGACATCAGCGGGCTGAGATTATTTTATTTTGGAATACAGCTGTTTATGCGTTAGCCTATATTAGAGTGCCTACGCTCTATATTATTGCCAAAAAACATTTTTTTTAAAATGTAAAACACGAAGTATAGGCAAACCATGCCTACATGTTTAATTTCATCAAAATTTGTCAATTAGTTTAGTCTTTAGAAATTATTGACGTACATACAGACGATCATTAATGATAAAAACATTTTTTTAACTCGGGTTCATACAAACGGACAGTCCTAGTTTTATCACGACCTTAATACTTTCTCTATTTTTAAAAATGTTTAGGTTTTATGCAGGCTTAAGAGCGTGTATGCTGTATGGCCCAATTATTCACTCCCACAGCAATGTAGGGTACCGCTTACATAATATCTCGTATTAAATTTACCCCTTATACAGCAACGCAAACCCCCCAAGACTTACAGGTACGTGTTATTAATCCCTTCCTCGCCCTCGGTCCCCTCAACTCCCTACATTTCGTCCCACTTTAAATGTCTAATTCCCATCTAAACTAAAATATAATTACACCAATTTAAGATGTAATTAAGTTGTAATAAATGTAAGTTGAGATGAAATATTGAAGAAAGGCTTCTAGCGGTTATAGGGAGAATTTACTTTTAAATAGAAATAGCAAGAGATAGAAACAACAATTCAAGAGAAAATCCCAACGAAATTTTAAAAAAGTTATATTTCTTTTATTCACCACACTGTCTTAGTGAATCTTCATGTGATGGAAATTTCATTTAAATCTGGTGAAACGCTTTTTAATTGACCGAGTGAAGCGAGGTCTTTTTTTGAACTTGACCATTCGGCATTTAGTTTGTAAATATTACGGTTACCGGTTAAATTGGCGGAAAATGTTACGAGCGCTGTCGTGGAGCGCTCCGTGCATTAATAAATAACATACTGCGAGTTCTATTGTTCTTCTACTACAAGTATATTTTTGGGATTTTTTAACGAGTTTCCATTTAACAATGAAATACTGACCATCCTTCACTATAGGCTAAGAGTTGGAAACATGAAATTAGCCTAACCTTGATTTCCAGGTTAATTTTTTCATAAACCTTTATTTAAAAATGGATGCAATGCTGAGTGCAATACCACTCGTTATTTCGCTCCGCTTTGATTTAAAATTGGCCCAGAAAAACTATTTTTATGGTAGCTTTGACAAGATCCTTATCCAGAAAATCCATTCATAATGGAGATAATTCCAATTCTTTAATAATCGCTGACGTGATGGAAGCGAATTATCACAAATAATTTCCCGTATTTTAACCTCTTTTTGAAATCTTATATCACCATCAAAAAGAGCGTTAAAATCTGCCTGTATTAGGGTTTTAAACTTTGAAATTGCATTGAAAACGAAAACGTACCCTGACAGCCGTTAAATTAAATTTTTAATTTTAATTTTTGAAGACCCCTCAAAACTTTTCTGTTATTGAGCCAAAATAAAAATCATCTATAATGTTTTCTCTTCCATTTTGTTTTAATTGTGATAATTTGTTCGAAAACACGACATAACCTAACACTTACTATATAGCCTATCAGCTGTTCAATGAAATCAGCTGATAGTTACGAATTAATATATGATAGCTGATCTTTTACTATAACTACCAATGTAAAAATTAAATTAACGATTCATTTCATATATTTACATCGATCAAACTTCTTCGTAGTTTCCTGTAGTGACTTAACCCCGGTTCGATCCCGGGTGGAAACACAGGAAATTTTAATATGTAAATTAAAGTTTCATATTTTACTTAAAATTTTAATACGAAAATTTAATATTTATAATTAATTTAATATGAGACTTGCGACGCGCAAAATATATTACCAGTATAGATTTGTGTATTCGCGTCACGCAAAATTCAACATTACAACCACCCTAAAATATGATGCATGTTAAAAATGATCTAGAGTTCAGGGTTGGTGCTCATTTCAAGGTCCCGGGTCTAGGTCTTACAATGACGGCCGCTCCAACAGCTCATTTTCCTAATTAGTTCAATCGCTAATTAGTCTAACACCGGTGAAGGTTCATTTTCGCATTAATAGTGTAATTTTAAAATTTAATTTGCAAACTTATTTCCGATTTGATTCAAACGGAGACCGAAAATAGGCTTTAATAATATCTTGGACAGATTCGTTTTTTCAACAAACTGCATGGTTTTAAACTATTTTAGAAAATCATTTTTTGTATCTTACATTTTTACGTGATTCACTATCAGCGTAAAGTCTGCAAAAATACTCACTGTCATCTCATCAGCGAGACAGCTACATGCGTGATTATTGTGATCTTTCTCACGAACATAGATTTTGTTCATGGTTTTTTCGAAAAATCGTCTTCAACCACGCTGTCTGCGTCGACAATTTTACGTTTTTGTAGTTCTTTGGTATACATTTATACATACCGAATTATAGATAAAACCGATTGTAATTTCCAAGCTCCGCAAGGGGGAGGGGTGTAGACCAAGGTTGTTATACTGTATATCAGCCCTGGTTGCAGACTAGCTGCACCTATTGAGAGGATTTAGACGTCTAACCCCTTGCGGTACTCGAGTCTAACACACACTTACACTTACAACACTACACTTACGACTTTAACACTTTACAATCACACTTACATTTAGGGAGGCGGTAATACCCTTAATATGCTTTTCGCCTTAAAAAAAAAGTAATTTCAAGTTTAGTATATATAGCTAGCTGTACGTTGATATTGATCAATGCAGCGCATTCTATACCCCACTAGAGGAACTAAATACATCCTGTATAACTTGCTTCGGACAGAATGTTGTTTAAAATTAACTGATGCAGACATTAACACAAAACTTCCAAAAATCCAATATTTCTCCAAAATGCTAGGTGAAGCGACTCCGAACTCGATCTAATTTCTCAAAATCGGTTCATAATATTTTTATCTTTTATGAAGATTCGTCATGCAACAAAATGTACACAATTTTAAATAAAAATAATGTTGTAGGCTTCTTTCGTTCTGACTGTTAAGTATTATTATATTAGGTTTATTAATTAGTTAATACCCTAAATGTATTTATTTTAGAATTTTTATTGAAAAACTAAGCATTTTAATGTAATTTTAAGGTTTAAGATATTATGTATGCCGATTTGTTTTAAAATACGGAAAAAATCATTTTTAGTGACAGCTTGGACAAATTATTTTTTCAGAAAAATCGGTTTAACCGTTTTTAAAACAGCAGTTTTTAAAACATAAAATCATAAGTGTTTTTTTTTTCTTAAACTTTTTTTGAAAATCAGATAATACTCTCTCATAATGAGTTAATAAATAATAGTTTTAAATTTTCAATATACAGTAATTTAAATGTTTCAAGTAACAATGTATAATGGTGAAATACTTTATATTTCTCTTATTATACAGTATTACGTTCTTTTGGTATCTCAGTTCCATCGATCAGTGACTTTAGCAAGCACATTGATTTTGTATATTTAAAATTTGATTTTCTGATGTAAATATTTCTTTAAAAATTAGGGAGAGAGCAATGTACGCTAATAGTGTAAAGATCTAGACTTAAATCGAAGCCAAGATTTACTTAGACTAAGTTTGGGCGAACCATAACTCCTATAAGCTCCGGCTCTCTCCCAACAAATATCAGTTGCAACGAACTTGTAGTTATTCTAACTGTATGAGAAACAATGGGATTGAGAACGTGTTGTTTTAAATCAAGAAAAATTTTAAACCACATATTTCTAAGGACTTATTTCTATTTTACTATATTTTGCGTGTAATTTCAATTGTTTTTTGTCACAAAACACTTTAAAAATATATACATTTTAAAAGTGGTGTTAATGTTTGTAGATTTCCGTTAAACTAGTAATTGTACGTACCTAATGCTGAACGTAGTTCACTACTTGGCCGCAAGAGTGAAGCACATATCTGTTTCAATGCAGAAATAGATAGAATAGTAGTAATACTGTAAAGAAAGTAGATTAAATAACATATTTTTACACGTTTTTTTTGCTTATTAATGTTTTATTATAAAAAATATTTTTTAGTTTTATGAAGAAAGCTAGATTTCCTAAATTCTTTAGCTTATTTCAAATTGTCGTTCTATTTAATATATATATATATATATATATATATATATATATATATATATATATATATATATATATATATATATATATATATATTATATATAAATATATATATATATAATACACAAATGCCTGTTCTGATAAATTAATTTTAGCGAATTTTCATTGGGAAAAATAAGCTATTAGAGCTGCCATGGGTAACACCCAATCCCGGTACTTGAAATGGGCACCGATCCTGACCTCTAAATCACTTATATAAAGGTTTACAATTTTTTTATCCGACTTGTTTCAAACTTGGCACAAAAATCGTTTATGTCAATAATAGCTTTTACAATTTTGTTAACCTGCAAAATTCGTTCAACAGTTTCAAAATGGCGGTCCTTTTAGAAACTTTAAAAATTCATAACTTTTTTGTCTCAAGTGTTTTTTGAAAATATAATTTTACCGACATAAAGCAAAGTTAACAACTTCTTAATTAGCATTTTTTCTTTTGAAAATCCGAAATTAAGAAATTTTTTGACGGCCGTCAGGGTTCACTTTCTTATTTTCAGTGTAATTTGGAAGTTTATAATCCTAATATGTAAAAATTTAAATGGTTATAATAATGAAACCACGGCGATGATAAACCTTAACGGTTCTTCGCCGGAAAAAAAATAGTGAAACCATAATTTCTAAAATGGTAAGATATAGGAAAGTATTTTTGGAAATTCGCTTCTATCAGGTCAACGAGACAGTTGCGTGCCGCGGTTATTTAATTTATATTCGCTAAAAAGACATTCCTAAAATTATCGTAGGACTTATTATAAGTGGAGGATACATTAACTTAATACTTTAGATATAGTTCAATCTGACCCAACTCTAATTGTCCATGGTCCATGGTGGCTGCGTTGACGAGATTTGTAGTATACAAAATAGTATTTGTCATATTTTAATGTTTTTTTATGTCGGGAATGGATTTATTTAAAATTAGTCTCACTGCTTTTTGTTTTAAGTAAACACACATATTTTTCACATTAAATTTTATTTTTTATTTTCTCTTAAATCGTTCTCCGGCATCTTCCGATTACTAGCTTCCATTTTCCCTGTCATTCCATAGATCTTGATCCAACCCCCTCTCTTTCACTTATTTATCAATTCCTTCTCTCCAAGTCTCGATCTTCCTCTTTTTTTGCGACCATGTGGTTTCTGTTTTACAATCTTTGGGAAGTATATTTTCGTCCATCCTTTGGACTTGGCCAAACCATCGAAGCTGTTTTGTCTTAATGACGTCTACAATGGTGTGCTTCATATCCATGATTTCACGGATCTTAAATTCTTTATCTTTTCTGGGTTCGATCGACCTGTGGCTCTTCGCCAACTGTCCATTTCTGTAACTTCAAGACATTTTTCTTTTTTTTTTTGTTTCAGTGGTATTATTTCGCTTCCACGTGAGACTCTTCTTCTTCTTCTTTTTCTTTTTCGTCTTCTCCTTCTCCTTCTTCTTCTTCTCCTTCTTCTCCTTCTTTTTCTTCTTCTTCTCCTTTTCCTTTTCCTTCTTCTTCTTTTTCTTCTTCTCCTTATTCTTCTTTTTTTCTTCTTCTCCATCTCCTCATCTCCTTCTTCTTTTTCTTCTTCCTATTCTTCTCCTCCTCCTTCTCCTTCTCTTTTTCTTTTCTTCTTCTTCTCTTTCTTCTTCCTTTTCTTCTTCTTCTTCTCTTTCTTCTCCTTCTCCTATTTGTTCTTCTTCTCCTTCTCATTCTCCTTCTCTTTTTCTTTTCTTCTTCTTCTCTTTCTTCTTCCTTTTCTTCTTCTTCTTCTCCTTCTCTTTCTTCTCCTTCTCCTTCTTGTTGTTGTTCTTCTTCTTCCTCTCATTCTTCCTCTACTTCTTCTTTTTCTTCATCTTCTTCGCCTTCTCGTTCTTTTTCTCCTTCTTCTTCTTCTTCCTCGCCTTCTTCCTCTTCTCCTTCCTCTATGTCTTCCTCTTCTTCTTCAGTCCTAATTATTTAAAGGGTTTTCGAAGTTGTTTCTAATGAATTAAAGGTAGTAATGATTCAATTATTAGTTACGTGATGTACGTGATATAATGCAGTAGCCTAACTATGCGATAGTCTATTTTACAGCAAATGATTGTAACCCTATAAACCTATTGTTATGATTAGTTTAATAGTTAAAATGTGATACTAGTAGTTCATAGAATATGTGACCTCGCCGTATTCTTCATTGCTTGGCCACCTCTCAACAACACTGTTTTCAAAATCGTCCGCCATTTTAACCGATAACCGTAATATTCAGGGGAAATGTAAATTCACCAACTTTATTGGAAATTTTTATTCTCTTTCTCCGTAAACAGTTCAGTATTACAGGAAATGGCCGACAACTACACTCGTCAGAGTTAAACCAAATGCCGCCATCTTGAAACGGAAGTGAATGAAAAATCACACGCTACGTCATTCGGGCTTTATACAAGGTAACTTTGTAACAAATTTCAAAAAAAAGAATTCGCTAAAGGATTAAAGGATTTAAAAACCTTTCTAAAATGTTTCAAAATGTCGCAAGCATTTACCCGAGCTTGGTGTTATCATGAGAGCCGTTCCAATGGTTTATTTTTTGATTGAATTTTTCAACAATAATAAAATTTAACATCCACTCAAAACGAGTTCTAGATTTAGAATCAGTGCTCATTTTTCTAGATCCATGATAACCTCTCCAATAGCATATTTCCAATACGCTAGAAAGAAATAATCCTTATTTCGCTTAATCTTTTTTTCGCTAGGAATATTATTATTTTGTTGAGTACATATTTCGCCTTTTCTAACTTCAAACATTTTATATTCGATAACGTGTTTCGGATTAATTCCATTATCAAAACTTTCTGAGTATAGCGCGCGTGCAAGAGAGAGAGAGAGAGAGAGAATTTAATGTCTCCCAAAAAAAACGGCCAAGATATCGAATCAGCGCTGTCATGTTCCAGAGTCTAGGTTTTACTATAACCGTAGTTCTAATAGCTCATTTTCCAATCGGAATTCTCCGATAATGTTACAGTAAATGTTCGTAAATCACCGTATTTGTATAGGATATTAAGCATCCACATGCCACATATGAAGGCAAGGCAAGGTGAGGTGATGCTAGGAAGGATGTTTGCAGAAAAGAACAGGTTGGCAAATCCAGGTTGCCGGGTCAAGGTCATGCACTCGGTACAGTTAGAACACCCCGCTCGCGCCGGCGTCCTAGCTGCGAAGTTTGTGCTTGTCAAGTGTTGCTTTTAATCATTATAATTAAATTATACTATAACATAATTAAGCGAGCAAAGCGAGGTCTCTGTTTCAATTCTACCGTTCCGCATTTGGTTTGTGTGTTTGTTTCGCAGTTTTGGCTAAACGTATTGACCGATTGTTTTGAAATTTAGCACAAAGTTTCCTTGTTTAAAGCCACGACTTATGTGTAAGATTTGTTTCCTACTAACTTCCATTTCAAGATGGCGGCCTCTGATTTAAACAGAGTATACGCAGTTTTGGTCAAACGCATTGACTGATTATTTTGAAATTCGGTAAGAAGATATCTTGTATAAAGCCCAAATGACGTAAGTGTAACCTTTTCCCAATTCACTTCCGTTTCAAGATGGCGGCCTCTCATTTAACAATGACGAGTGTACGCAATTTTAATCAAAAGCATTGGCCGATTATTTTGAAATTCGGTACGAAGGTACCTTGTAAAAAGCCAGTAACACGTAGATGTAACATTTTTCCCATTCACTTCCGTTTCAAGATGACGACCTTTAATTCAACGTTGAGATTTTATTTGCTGGTTATTTCCTGTAATACTGGCTGAACGGCAAAACCTATTGTAATTTCGACCGTTTTATGGAGAAAGAGCGTAAAATTTGCAGTAAAGTTGGACGCAGTATTTCTCGTAAATATTACGGTTACCGGTTAAATTGACGGAAAAAGTTACGAGTGCAGTCGTGGAGCGCTCTGTGTATTAATTAAGAAATGAGCGCCGATCCTGACATTCACATTATTTTTTTTTATCGTTGTAATGTTATATAAATCCGATTTCACCATAGAAATCAGCATTGAAAACTGCACGAAATAGCATTTTGAATTTTTAAAATCCGTTGTAACCAAGCAATTTCATTTGACGGCGGTATGGTTCATTTTCGAATTGTTTAATTTTTGCAGATTTTAATGCTGTTTATGATGGTGAAATCAAACTTTCCAAAAGTATGTAAGACTAAATAATTTCGCAAATTCGCTTCCATCACGTCAAAGACACAGCTGCGTGCCGTGTTCATTTTAGTTTTGAATAACCGCTTTCTGTGATTCCGGGTGTCTTAAATGAAACCCAATAAACCTTGATCGATTTTTTCACCTGTCATAAAACTTTCTCTATATAAGCGATGCAACAAAGGAACCCCTTTCCAAGTGGTTAACAAGTAGTACAACCACTTCCGGTTCTTAAGTAACCAACTGGTTTATGTACTTCCTCGTTTAGGTTAAATATTTACCGGCGTGGAATATTCTTGGAAAGTAAAATTATAGATAGTATCATCTGGTATGCCTTGAAACAGGTACACAAAATATTGGAAGGGATCATAACTTTTCTTTAATCCGAATGTCTATTGGTAACATTCTATTAGAGTGGCCATCATGATAACTCAGAGCCAAAGACAATGTATATATATATATATATATATATATATATATATATATATATATATTTTTTTAACGTCCGACTGTTGTGCATACTTGGGCTAATGCAGACGATGGGATGATTTATTGCGTATGAAAATGCCAAGCCCTGGCCGGGAATTGAACCCGGGTCCTCGGATATATATATATATATATATATATGTGTGTGTGTGTGTGTGTGTGTGTGTGTAAAAAGCCATGTTATCCGTATCATGCACTCAGTATCATCATATAGAATACGTTTTGAGAATCGATAATATTTTTTTTTATTTGTTATTTTAAGCGAAAAGCACATTTAGGGTGTTATCGCCTCCGTAAATGTAAGTGTGAGTGTAAAGTGTTAAAGTCGTAAGTGTAAGTGTGTGTGTGTGTTAAGCTCGGGTACCGCGGGGTCATTAATATTTATGTATATTACATAAATTAAGGACAAAAATTGAATAATCTTTGCCCCCAGCTATCTCACTGACGTGATAAAAGCGGTTTACAAAAGTATTTTTTTTATGTTTTCCTCTTTTCGAAACTCTGATTTCACCATCTTTATCAGCATTGAAATCTGAAAAATATTCGAAAGTGGAACGTGACCGCAGTCAAATTAAATTGATTACAACTGATTTTGAAAATTCAAAATGTTAATTTATGCAAGTTTTAGCGCTGATTACGATGGTAAAATTTAATTTTCATAAATATTTGGGGATAAACAGTTATTGTGTTTAAAAATTGTAAAACGGTTATTTTGAATGAAGGCTTACAAACATTTTTGTATAGGCCTACTCTTTTTTCCTTCTATACAGCTGCTAAAGTAAATTTTCTCTGAATTACCAAAAATGTTTAGAATAAATCCATGAATTCCTCAACGGTTTAGATTTCATTTTCGTGGTATTAAAATCTAAATTCGCTTCGTTCAGGTCAGCGAGACAGCTGCGTGCAGCTATAACTGTGTTTAAATCTTGCATAACCTAATACAGCCGATAACATCACGTCCACAGTGGCCTGTAAGCGTGAAGTTATTGTTGGAGGTGTGAGATAGGAAGGCGTCTGTATTAGTTCCGCGTTATCCCGAGCAGAGCGCTTCGGTCTCAGGTTTAGCTGAACTAATGACGGGTTACAAAACTTTATTCTACATCAATAAGTATAAAGTGATTAAAGAAAACCAGCCCGTTTTTTTTTTTTTTTTATAATATGCTAACATGTAGCCTGCACAAGGTCCGGAACTGTTTTACTATTAGAACAATCATATATATTATTTCTCGAGTCAACATCCCTTTTTCTCAGCACATACTATGCGTACAGGAATAAATGAGGTGTCTAGAAAGATTTTTTAACCGGCTTCTGACAGTGCAAAACGATTTTGCGCTAAAACTTACTGTTTGTGGAAAATTTCAACATAAAAGATACTTTTAATTGTCATTGTCAAAACGGCATCATGGATGACCATGGGAGGCATCACAAATCAGACAATATTATAGATTTATATATACATATATCCCGAAGTTAACTTATTACTCGCGAATAAACAGTCCCATTACAAACGCCACTTTTTTACATAACGTGCTTAGAACAGTTTCAATATTCACTTAATTATAGGTTACGTGGCCCTACTGATAGTCGTACAAGCCTGGACAAGCATTTCGAATATGAAACACATATATTATACTAATATATTTTACACTGCTTTTACACAAATATATTTGTGATTTCTCCTTTTATCATGTATTCATCTACTGTTAATACAGACATCATAAAATACGAAGTACAATTAAAATGTCAAAACAAAGTTAAAGGTTATTGTGGACTTTGTGAAGTAGTCTATAGTTTGACGTTATTGTGGACTTTGTGATATACTAGATAAGAAGCAGACATAATGTTCTAACATTTCGCATTTATTTATTTATTTGTATTTGAATATTACGATTTCTCATTACACCTCTCTTTAACAACAAGTTAATGTAAATATTACGGTCGATGACAGTCATAAATTTGTGATTATTATTTTAAACCATCGCTTTTCGATTTATGTTTTAAACATTTTTTAATTTCCTTCCAACTACCGCCCTTACCACAACGACTACTCTTATTTAAAATTACTTAAAATTACATAGTGCGAAATTTCACACAGGCCTCCGAATGATAAATAAATTATCAAATTATTATACATCCTGGTGACAGAATGTACGTTTTTGTACAGTTAATGTCTGGTGGTTAAATAATTAAGTGTTTATCTAATATGTTTACATCATTTAATTACTTTGTCCATAAAAAGTAAAAATTAAAAAATTATGTCTATTTTAATAAATTGATTTTATGAATTTAATAGATCTAATTTCCAGATACTCTGAGTTCAAAAAAGTGTTTTTTTCTGAAACACATACAACTAAAGACTAAACTAATTGGCTGATTTTTATGAAATTTTGCATTTATGGCATTTTTGTGAACACTTTTTTAACCAAAAAAAGGTTTTTCAAACCACAAATCGGCTCTAAAGTTTGTAATAATGCTAGTGTATTCTACAAGTAACTTTACTAAAACATTGAATATAAACGTACTAGAATATAATATAATAAACCCGTATGAGAGATACGTGAGCACTCTCTAGTAGTGGCATCTTGCGGCTGAGTGTTCAACTACAGTTAAATAAATTTCCAACTACAGTACAGTCTATTTCCTCAAACGTTTTCACTCTCTGTCTTTGCAGCTTGCAGCGTTCTTAGCTGCAGATACTTTAATTACTTGGACTTCAGCAGCTGATAATGAGCATTTTTATTATAATGGTGATTGTACTTCTAGTACGTTTATATGACTAAACGTATAGGATACTATATCTACGGAGGAAAACCAGTTAATGAGTTATCTTATAAACCAGTTTTGTTTATAAAATTTTGATCAAATTTTGGTGACGTATAGAAATATATAATTAACAAATTTAGGCTTTCGTAATAAATGAAACAAAATGAAAATAACTTGCAATACCTTTAAAAGTTTTAGCAAAATATAATGAACCTATTTGTGTAAAATAAATTTAAATTTTGAAACGATTGTTGAAATATAAAGCGCCTCAGTGGAGGCCAATATTTTCGTACAAAAACATCTTTGAGGTCAATAATAGTCACGCATAGTTGAGGTTCAAGCTGGGTGATTTAGATTTCAAAAGTTTTTTACTTCATTGGAAAGTGAACTGCTACCATCAAAATGCCACTGCCAGATGTGATTATATCAAAAGTTATGGGTTAAAGAAAGGTTTCATCAGCTGATACAGTTAAGAAGTCTAAAAGGTTTTTTACATCTTTGTGGAGGTTGTTGTACGTTTAATGGCTCCGGGACAATAAATAAGTGTAGTGGACAGGCAATAACCTACGAGATGGAATGCACGTTGGAAAGGTTAGGTGAAAAGAGTCCAACAATGTATTTTTCAAACTGTAGAAGAGGAAAGCGAGGTAAAATGTTCAAGTACGTGGTTTTTTGTGACGTAATCTATCAGAATCAAAGAAAAATATATTAAAATAAAACTAATGTCTGTTATTAAACCAAAAATTAAAATTATTATGTTTTTTCTTCCTTTTTATTTTAATTACGATATTTTTTTCGAAAACACGACAGATTAACACGGTTAGTTTTAAACAACATAACATAAAACTTATAGCTTATCAGCTGTTCAATGAAATCAGCTGATTGTTACGAATTAATATAAAACAACTGATCTTTTAGTGTAACATAGCTACTTTTTAACAACATAACCTAAAACTTGCAGCTTATCAGCTGAAACTAAAATTTTGTCAAATTTTGGTCTTAATCTGAATTAATCCAGGGAAAATCATAATCCAAGTGAATGTAGTAAATTTGAATTACATTAAATTTGTTGTTCCTCAGTAATTTGGAAAAAACACGACAGCGTTCAGGGGTTTGTTTTATTTTTTCCGTTTACTCAAGTTTTGTGCGCTGACCTAACTCACTATCTTACTCAAAATTTGAGCAATATCTTGATACTGATAACTGTACCTCAAAGCCTACGATGGTAAAATTTTTCGGAGCGGACTACGCATTCAAAAACTTAACCGATTGTTTTTAATGTAAGTGTGGCCACTGGAAGTGAAACGGAGCCAAGCGGAGCCAAGCGGTGTCGCTGGGCTCTGTTACGCTTTCAGTGACATCTTTTTCAAAAAACAATCGGTTAGGTTTTGAATGCGTAATGCGCAGTCCGTTCCGCGTTTGGTGACCACCCGGCCTTATAGATGTGCAATAAAGTTGGGTTTTCATAAAATTCATCTTTGGACATATTTCAATGGAAACGTTTATATTTTTTCTCCTATTGTTCTCAAAATGTCAAACAAGACGACCGACTGACAGAGCTACTGTATGAAAATATCGTGTAAAATGTTAATTGTATGGTTACAATATCTTATGGCCAGAGATGACCTATTTAGGATTTTTGACGAAAACATTACTATATTCTACCAACTACAATTACTGACTTTTTAATAACAAAAAGCTTACGAACTAGTTTACACTGCAACAAAATATTTAACAACTTTCAAATTAACCAACAATGATCTTTATGCCCTGTATAAGACCTTATTGAATCACGGATACACTGCTAGTTTTGAAAAAAGTATGATTTTTAAGAAGTCCTGGGGATCGGTGGTCGATGTGACTAAAGCACCGATCAGTTCTGGCGGCAGTTACTACCGTTGTTTTTCTCTTACCGTTAACACTGTCCCCTCCGTCCTTATTAGTCCAACTGGCATACAGTATGGACGTTAAGAAAAACAAAATTTGAGTCTTGTTTACTTTCAATTACTCCGAAACACTAATTTGCTTTTATTCCAACTCGAAAACTGGTTTGAAGTTACGATTTTTTATAAAGCCTATGACCAAAATGTGAATAAAATCAAATTAACCGGATTTTTGCGTTAATTGAATGCGGTCTTGCGTAATGGTTCCTGCACCATTAAGCGGTGTTAATTTCTCGCTGTAGACGTAGAATTCGAAGTAAAAACCACTGCGTTCCCGGAATTCCATTTTTGAAGTTTTTTAACGTTCCTGACAATCTGTTGACAACTATTTGTCAGAAAGTCCACTGTATTACACAAACTGCGTTATCAGAGCTAGATCAAATATTGGATCAGCTTGGTGAAAGACCGGTTAGCATTCTGTGAGCCACAAGTGAAAGGCCCCTAAGAGAGAGAGAGAGAGAGAAGAGGGGAGAGGATCTCTCCCACCAGAGTTTCTCGACCACTTCATTCTTTTACTTAGTAGTTCATACCGCTTCGGTTAGTCAAGGTGTATTTGGATTTTAAGTGTTTCAGTGTTCGCGAGTGGCATTTCGTAAGTGTTGATTTGTTTTATTCTCACACTTGACGAAATTTTAAAAAAATATTGTGATTGTTTTAAAAAAATCAATCTTTTTATTGTTTAGGAATATATCTGTTAACACGTAGCAGTAAGTAAAAAGAAGGATTTTTTATTTGTCAGTCCGTTTGTGTGTTTGTGTATACCGCTGGAGAATAAACTAAAACATCAAGGTAGATTTTGATGAAATCTGGCTGTAGTTGTAGATTTTTCTCGAGATAATTTTTTAAAGAAAAATAACCTTGAACACTCTTATTGTTAAACAGACTAAATTTCTCTAACAAATATTTTCCACAAACAAGCAACAAAATCTATTTAATATGATTTTTTAAATAAAAAAATGTCTAGATATACCGGTAAACTGCAATATAATATAATAACAATGCTATCTTTACCACAAAATTATAACATACATAATTGTCTGAGCATTTAAGGCATACAGACTGTTTGTCTGTCGGTAAACTTTTTATAAACTTACGTATCTACTTTCATTCTAAGTATGTCAATATCCATTCTTTTTGGACGTTAATATATATTTTTATAATTTAACATTAATACTTTATACACAACTAAATTACACCAAAAGCAATTAAAAAAATATTATCACTATTATTAATAATTAAACACCTTTATCACACCGTACCTACATCACCATGCCTGCTGAACATAACGAGCCAGCAAGTTCTTCTCTTGAAAGTTTTAATTTTTTTTTCAATATCCGAATAATTTTTAAAAAATAAACAATTTTGAAGCTCCTTTTAAAAAAAATAGTTATTAATCTAAATTTTTCAAAATTGGCGTTAACAAATGTTTTCCAAAAATACACAAAGACGTATGGACAACTACCTAATACGAATTTCTTTTTAATTAAAATTATGTTTAGATATATCTTTAAATTACTACATATGAGTATTTAAACTATATTTTCATTTAAGGTACTCAAAACTCATACACCTCAAGTCAGTGTACATTGTAAGTCATATAATTTCTAAGTTAAATTTTGAATAAAAGAAATTTACAGTACAAGAGTAGGTTTAAGTTAGCCTAAATTGAAAAAATCAAAAACCGTCACTGACCACTGCTTGGCTTTTTCGTTTTACTCTCGATTCATACAAGTTCATACACCGTATGATCATAAGTTCATACGGATTCGACAGATAAAGAAATTAGGCTGATTAGGTCAAAGGATTTGTTCATGGTTTCTGAACTGAATTTTTTCGAAAATATTTTATTACCAGTATTTATTGAAAGTTTCCCCACAATTTGTTAATATACAGACACAGTATCTTTAAATTTGCACCGATCCTAACAGCAAGGTCACTTTTTGAGGGGTAGTTACGTGTGTGTGTGTGTGTGTGTGTGTGTGTGTGTGTGTGTGTGTGTGTGTGTGTGTGTGTGTGTGTGTGTGTGTGTGTGTGTGTGTGTGTGTGTGTGTGTGTGTGTGTGTGTGTGTGTGTGTGTGTGTGTGTGTTTTATCAACCAAATGTTATCATCAGTTTTATTCATATTTAATTCTTTGGTAATAGCTTGAAGAAATTTGAAACCCAGTGATATTCGTTCAACAGTTTCAAAATGGCGTCCATAAACGTTTTCTTTAAAAACGTTTATTCTTAAAAAACCCATAAGTTTACATCTTACATTTTTCTTAAAATTTGATTTCACCAACATAAACAGCGTTGAAATTCCCACATGGAAGCAAACGTATTCAGATTTCAATACTAATAATTAGCATGAAGTAGCATTTCCAAAAAATGTTATTTTGATATAGTTACATTTGGTAAATTCCAATTTATCATATTAGCGAGTCAGCTGCGTTCCCGATTACAGAAGTTATAACTTTCTTAGTGGAATGTCTTGTAATAATGTATTTATGAGTAAGTAAGTGCAGTTTTCCGTTCTACTTATTTAAAGTGTTTTCAATCCTGTTTATAGTGAATTGAAGTTAGTAATGATTCAATTATTAGTTAGGTGATATAATGCAGTAGCCTGACTAGCGATAGTCCATTTTACAACAAATGATTGTAAACCTATAAATTTACTGTTATGATTAATTTAATAGTTAGAATACCAGATATGGTTGGCACTAGCAGTTCAAAGAACAGCAGACCTCGCAGTATATTCTTATTTAATATACAGAGCGCTCCACGACAGCGCTCGTAACTTTTTCCGCCAATTTCACCGGTAACCGTATAATTTACTGAAAACATTACTGGAACAAGTTTTTCTGGAAATTTTATGCTCTTTCTCTACGATGCGATCAAAATTACGATGTTTTCCGTTTAACCAATATTACCGGAAATAACCAGGAACTAAACTTTTAACGTTGAATTTAAATTGGCCATCTTGAAACGAAAGTGAATGGGAAAAAGTCTTACACGGACATCTTTCGAGTTGTACACAAAATACCTTCGTATCAAATTTTAAAGCAATCCGTCAATCCGTCATATTAAAATTTCGTCCACTCGTCATTGTTAAACCTATGGCAGCCATCTTGCAAAGGAAGTGGATGCGAAAAGTCTTACACAAACATCGTTCGGGCTTTATAGAAGGTACCTCCGTACCAAATTTCATAACAATCGGCCAATACGTTCGGTCAAAACTGCGTAACAAACACGCAAACCAAATGCCGAACAGTCGGGTTGAAGCAGAGACTGGGTAGTTTAAATTAATTGACAACTTTTGATGATATATCTCGTACATATTTAACTAATACAATAACTTAGATTATTTTTTAAATTGTCGTAAACATTTTCAATAAAAACCTTTAAAACTTAACACAAATGATACCTTATTCAAAACTGGTTATAACGATTTTGAACACATACATAAACAAAACATATGGGCTATTTTTTAAACGAATTAGACTCAATAGCTCTTGGAAAAAATTGACATAACATGGCGCTTGTGGATTAGACGAAAATATTAGAGTGCTAGAAGTCAAACACTCTACTCTCTCTCTCTCTCTCTCTCTCTCTATATATATATATATATATATATATATATATATATATATATATATATATATATATATTGATATATATATATATATATATATATATATATCGTTTTAATATCGCCTATATATATCGCCTATAATATCGTTTTAAAGATTCACTAAATTTAAATTTTCTGGTCGGAATCTTCGATAATGGCTAGCTCATTTTTCATTATAAATTTGCTAAAGTGAGTGCAAGGTTTGCTAAATACGCATTCAACGTTTACTTTAACTGTTGCATATTACTCATATTTTCTTCCACTTCCAACTATAGGCTATTGTATATTAAGTAGAGCCTAAAGCAGGGCCATTAAGTAGAGTAATTTTAATCGAGCAGCTATTAAATGAAGCATGCGCAATAAAATGCAAAGGAATTGTAAAAAAACGATTACTGAAACAGAAAAGATTGTAACGGCTTATCGTAAAAGTGTTATTAGTTTCAGTCTACAGTTAGGCGAAGACATTTTATACAGATCACTATTAAGTACAGTAGTTTTTAAGTAAAACAAGAAATTTAATGAAATGTGTTCACATTTCATGTTATAGTCCTCATGAAAGTACTATTAGCCTTTAGAAAATCTCAAAATTAAAAAAGCTACAATTTTAATAACTTGTTCAGTTTCAGCGGAGAATTTCCTATTTATTTGATACACGACCAAAAACTATTTAGATTTAAACCAAAAATTCTAAAATGGGCGTTTTAGCTCTTTCATTTTCTTCTCTTCGTCTTCTTCTTTGTCTTCTTCTTCTTCTTCTTCATCTTCTTCTTCTTCATCTTCTTCTTCATCATCAACATCATCTTCTTCTTCTTCTTCGTCATATTCTCCTCCTTCTTTTTCTCCTCTTCCTTTTTTCTTTCATCTTCTCCTCCTTCTTCTTCTCCTTCTTCATTTTTCTTCTCCTCTTTTTTCTTCTTCTTCTTCTTAATATTTTCCTTCTTCTCCTTCTTTCTCTCCTTTTTTTCTTTCTTCTTCTTCTTCTTTTTTATTATCTTCTTCTTCGGGTGCCTATTCGTTCCGAATATTGGCGATCATCCTGGATACGACAACTTTGTTCACGGCTGCTTTGAATATTTCGATGATAGTTTTTGGGAACTACATGTTTAAGTTTTTAATCCATGGTATCCTTCTTCTTCCTGTTACTCTTTTACCATCGACTTTCAATTGATGAATAGATTTCAGAAAGCGGTATTTACTTTCGTTTCTCATAATATGTCTAAGATATTCTAGTTTTCTTCTCTTGATGGTGTTCATCACTTGTATGCCTTTCTTCAGTTGTTCCATCACTGCTATATTGGTCTCTGTCTATCCATGGGATTCTCATCACTCTCTTATACAGCCATATTTCGAAGTTTTCTTTGTGTTGCCTCGGTTAGTGACCATGATTCCATTCCATAGAAACGTATCGAGGATATATAGCATCGGAGGAGTCTGATTTTGATATCGATTTTGAGGTTAGGACTTTCGAACAGTGTAGCCATTTAACTGGAGGGGGACCTTGCTTTTTCTATTATGCACCCTATCTCACGTGAATGGTTCCAATCCTCATCGATTATACGAATTCCCAGGTAGGTGAACTATGATACCCTGCTGCACCTACTGGAGGATTTAGACGTCCCTCGCGGTACGAGTCTAACACACACTTACACTTATAACACTACACTTACGACTTTAACACTTTACACTCACACTTACATTTAGGGAGGCGATAATAGCCTCAATGTTCTTTTCGCTTTAAAATAACAAAAAAAAACTTTTCTATTTATGTGTTTTTGACCATTAAGTTTTTGACCTTCCAACTGCTTCTTTACTAATTACCATGAACTTTAATGTTAATATGTAAGCCATACTGGCTGCTGACGTCTCTTATTTTGTTCATTAGTTCCAGTAAGCTGTTCACGCTGTCTGCGAATGTTACAGTATCATCTGCGTATCGAATGTTGTTCAAGCACTCTCCGTTCAGCAGATTTCCCACGTCGGTATTCTCATGGGCTTCCCTTTAACTCCCCTTTAAAAGTCCTATTTTTTTTTTTAAATTTACAATTCAAGTTACATATTTTGGATTCATCATAACGCTATATGTTTACAGCTTAAATGTTCTATTTTTTAAACAACTCAAAAATCCCAAGTTCTTCAAATCCAACAACATACTTGAATTCAGCATAAAATTTCCAGAACACACAAGAACGTATATGAGGGGAAACACACCTCATACTTTACCACTTACAATGAAATAAAACCGACTTAAAAACGACAAAAGATTTTTAAAACAGAATTCCAAGAGCAGTATAAAGTGTCCCCGTGCAAGTGCAGAACTGTGATAAATAATTATCAAACAATGTACCAAAACAGCTGGTTGATAAAATGAATTGTTGAAAGTAATATTTAAATTATTACTGTTTCTAAAACTTAACTAATTATTGACCGAATCAGTTTCGAAAGTAAAATCGGGAAGACAGTCCAGGCCAGTTCTAATATATGTAAATGTTGTTAAACAAATGACTCTGCTTTGTCATTTGTAAATACTGCAGCCTAATTTAGGCATGAAGTGTAAAATCTGGTTCCAGTAAGTTTCATTTGTAAATATTTCATTGGGTACAATGTTAGAATTCAGTAATTAATTTTATAGTTTTAAATACAAAAGTAGAACAAGTAAGGCCTATTGTATTAAATAACCTAAATATAATGAATGACATTGTTTTATTAACAGATCATACAAGTATTAAATATAACTGTAACGTTTATTTTAACAGAAGTTCATATTGACAAGAAATATTAGGCCTACATAGTTTTGCAACGATTTTACTTAGAAAGCAATCTTAAAGTACAAGTATTGAATTAAAGGTTAGTGTTAGTAAATATAAGCCAATTGTATTATTTTGTTTATAGAATTCATGCTTTTTTATGTTCAATTACGGACAACGATTTCGTAAGAAATACATCCTGATGTCAATCCTTTTCGTTCGTGTACCAACAAGGGAGGTTATGAGCCAGTTCGAACACTGCTTATAAAGACGTGCTACAAACCCTTTACATACATAAATTTAACAACCCTTCAAAAAGTGATCTAGAGGTCAGGATCCCGGGGCTGGGTGTTACCATGATGGCCGCTCTAATAGATAATTTTTCCAATAGACTTTCTAGTATACCGGCATTTTACGTTATACACGACATAGGAAAACACGCCTGCATTGAGTAATGACGTTGAACCACAAAAAAACCAGGAATACCAACTATTGAACTCCTTGAAGAAGAGACAATTCTAAATCAAATTATCTAATAATAATAATAATATCCAGTACTACAGCTCATCTTTAGGCCTTGGCTTCCTCAACTTGTTTCAACCCTCTCTCTATTTAATGCAGCAACTCTCCAGTTCCTTGTGTTCTGCAGTTCGTTAGCATCCATAATCACACCATCCACCCATCTCAGACTGGGCCTGCCCACTCTCCTGGATCGATGTAATTCTTCCCCCATGAGACTCTTGGGTACCTCCTCAGTGGACATCCTACTAACATGGCCCGCCCATCAAAGCCTGCCGAGTTTTATTATCTTGGCAATGTCTGTTTCTTGGAAGAGCTGCTGCAGCTCCGTATTCTTTCTATGTTTCCATGCCCCTTCCTGTTGCACTGGGCCTTAAATTCGTCGGAGAATTTTTCTCTCGAATGTAAGCAGCGTTTCTTCATCTTTCTTTTTCGTCAAATCAAAATATCTGGTAAACCTTTTTCCGGAAATTATAAAGAAATTACAAGATACGGAAGTGGAGAACAAAATGTTTTCTTCTCGTGGGTTATTGTTCTCAGTACACGCAATGACAGCTGATAACATTGTTGGAGGTACAGTCACAGTGCAAAGTACATGAAATTAGTTATATACCATTTAATGTGTTACACAACTCTTATCAGACCACGACTTGACCGCTCCCTTTCTGTGCGCAGGACGCGTGAAGTCCTCTCGTTACACTCCGCTATAATAATCCTACGTCTTTTGCTCAGGTCTTGCCGTAGTGCACAGTCAAATAAGAAATTAAGATACGCAGCTGTCGTGATAGAAGCTGATTTGCTGAAATATTTTTCATCTTACACTTTTTTCAAAATCATAATTTCTATGGTGTAATCAATTTTCAAAAAAAGTTACCGTCCTTTTAAAGATATGAAATTACCACCATTTTGAAACGGTTGATTGATTTCGAATTGAAATTAGGCTGAGCTGGAAAAATTAAAATGAACCTTGACCACACTCATAATCATTTTTGCGTTTTCAACGGAATTGACAAATTTTAAATACTTTTTTGTGCTGATTTTAACGCTGATAAAGACGGTTAAATCAGATTTTCAAAAAGTGCGATTTAAAACGTTGTTTTGTTTAAGAAGGTTTTTAAGGACAACCATTTTGAAACTGTTACGAACCAACATTGCTAATGTTAAAGGGGTACAACAAGCGCGCGCACGCGCACACATGGAGCTGGAATTGAAAACAGATTTAGAATTTGTGAGAGGTTCTTAATAATTTAAAAATTTTAACACAATAGTGTGTGTGTGTGTGTGGGTGGGTGGGTGTGTGTGTGTGTGTGTGTGTGTTAGCACATTCACGTTAGCAATTTTAATTAGATTTGGTTCGAATCGAATTTGGCACAAAAGTCTGTTTTGGTAATAACTTATTCGTTAACTGACAAAATTCGTTCAATAGATTTAGAATATCGGCCATTTGGAATCTTCAAAACTCATATCGTTGTTATCTTAAATATTTTTTGTAAACTTATTTCTTCATTGTAACAACAGTTAAACGCTGCATAAATTAGCATTGTGGCTTTTCAAAGTGCGTTGAAATTAAAAAAATTAATTTGACAGCGGTCAGGGTTCATTTACGTATTTTCTACAATTTGATAGTTTAAAATGCTAATATTACAGATTTTAATGCTGGTTTTGGTTGTGAAATTAGAGTTTCAAGAGAGGGTTGAGATAAAAGAATGATTTTGGAAATTGACTTGCGAGACTCTTTCGTGCCGCTACTTTTAAACAGTAGCGTTGACTTATTATTGACTGTTTTTAATAGTTTAACTAATATGAAATATACGCGTTAAACTAGTAGTACGAAGAATATTAAAGCTCTTAGTTAATATACAAAACAGGCCACGACAACGTTCGTATCATTTACCGCCAATTTAACCGGTAACCGTAATATTTAGGAAAAATGTTACTGAAACAAATTTATTAAAAATTGTATGTTCTTTCTCCTTGAAGCGGTGAAAAGTATGATAGGTCTTGCTGTTTAGCCAGTATTGCAGGAAATAATCAGCAATTATACTCTCAACGTTAAATCAGTGCCCGCCATTTTGAAACGGTAGCGAATGGGAAAAAATCTTGCATATCATTAGGACTTTACACAATGTACCTTCTTATTGAATTTCAAAACAATCGGTCAATGCGTTTGGCTAAAACTGCGTACACTTGTTATTGTATTTAGATGCCACCATCTTCAAACGTAAGTGAACAGGGGGGAAATCTTAAACATGCGTCGTTTGGGGTTTATACAAGGTACATCTTTACCAAATTTTAAAACAATCAGTCAATGCATTTGGCCAAAACAAACACACAAAGCAAATGCCGAATGGTCGAGTTGAAACAGTTACATTTACAGAACAATCGATCGAGGAATTTTGTATTTAACATGTTCTCTAATTATTATATTACGAGGGTTGATCAAATATAAACGAGACTGACTTTCTAAAAACTTTTCCGTTGGACATTGAACTCTAAAGGGTGGGGTTTCAGGTAGCCTGGGAGGTTTGGGACGGGTGTAGATGGGCAACATTTCCGTTCGGATCCTTCAGTATAAAACTATACAATGAGTGAGAGTGAAGTGCACGTTTCCGTGGAGCAGAGAATTATTATTAAGTTTTTGGCCAAGGAGGGGGTCAATCCGACTGAAATCTTTCGTAGATTGACGGCTCAATACAGGGACAGGACCCTGTCAAGAGCTCGCGTTTTTGCTTGGCACAAGGAATTCGCCGAAGGACGGGAAGCAGTAGAAAACCTGAAGGCCAAATCACGATCGTCGGCCGAGAAGGTAATGGCCACTGTATTTTTCGACAATCAAGGCGCCTTTCACGTCGATTTCCTCCATCAACGACGCACAATAAATGCACAATATTATTGCGATGTTTTAGAGGCCGCAAAACAGTCTTTTCGTAGGAAAAGGAAATCTAAACCGGCGAGAAACGTCATTCTTCTTCACGATAATGCCCGACCACATTCGGCGAACGCTACGAGGCTTAAACTCGATCAAATTGGCTGGGAACCAATGGAACATCCCCCATACAGTCCAGACTTATCACCCTGCGACTATCACCTGTTTGGGCCACTCAAAGAGGCGCTTGGAGGCCAGCGTTTCGAAGACGATTCTGCGGTGAAGACCTTCGTGCTCCATTGGCTCAATGAACGCCCGAGAACTTTTTACGAAGATGGAATTAAAAAACTTCCAATCCGGTGGGAAAAATGTGTTACTCGTGCGGGAGACTATGTAGAAAAATAAGTTGTATCACGAATAATTTGTAAGTAAGCAATAAATTTTTTAAAAAATCAGTCTCGTTTATATTTGATCAACCCTCGTATATACAGTACAGCATGCTTACGTTCTGTCTTTGTTTTCAGAGTTCAAATTTTGTTCGTGAAAAACCAAATTTCAAATTTGGATCTCGTGATGTTCTTCAAGTGAATCGACGTACAGTTGGAGCTTTTTCGAAACAAATTTCCAACCAAATAAGGTAAGAGTCTTCTTTGAGAACTTGTTTACCTAATTTTTGTTTTTAGTAATGAGTAAATGACGTTGTTTTTTAAGAAATACACCAATACATTTTCATTAATGATATATTATTGCACAAACCAAAAATTAATAGAAATATTTCTCGATACATTTTTCCTATTTTGCTTAATTCTACCGCCCATAAAGAGAATACAAAAAGCAGACTTCTGTATAATGCATTATGCAAGAAATAATACAAATATATACACGCTTTTTTAAACAAATAAAAATGTCTGTTAACAGGACGCATTACAATTATGCTTTTTCCCTTAAAAACTTTGTTTTCTAAATGGTGAAAAATGTCCCGTCGTTCTGACAAAACAGCGGTTTTACGTTAAAATAGAACATTTTTTTGATCACTTAACTGCATAAATATTACACAAAACAATGTCAGATTTGGTTAGCCAAATTTTTTTTTAAGTTTGAAAACATTATAACCTTGTTTTTTGTTTACAATTGCAGTTATCGAGAGATAGAGATGTACGATTTCGCGCGAAACAATATGGCCGCCGGAAACAAATTACCGAAATAAAAAAAACATTTAATGAAAATAAAATTAAGCATAACAAAAATGTAAATGAAAAGGTAAATTTGGTCACTAAAATTAATTTTAGAAAAATAAAATGTATCGTACTTTTTTTGCGTGCCTGTTTAATGAAGCTGTAAGTATGATTTTTACAAAATAACTACGGGTTAAGTTTTTGAAAGCGCCAGAATGTTTTAACCGGTTTAAAAAAAAAACCAAGGACCCCTTGCAAAATTTCGCACTATGACAATTTTAAGTAAACACAGCCTTTTGAATAACAGTAGTCGTTGGGGTGATGGCGGTAGTTGGAAGGAAGGGAAATACGTTTAAAAACAATTAATCGAAAATAATCGAAAAGCAATCGGTTTGAAATAATAATCACAAATTTATGAGTCACTGTAGTATGTACATTTCAATACAAATAATTATTTTTTTAATAGGAATGTTTACATGGCATTACAATACCTCGTTATAAACGATATTTGTTGTAAAAATGTAATCTTCAACTCCTTTTGAACTCCTTTTATACTTATTTCATTTTCTTTAATGGATACAAACATGTTAGTTGATTTAATTACCCTTTAAAAGGCTACATACAATTATCCGTGAGTAAAGACGTTATTTGGTAAATACAATTCTGCTCGTTGGAGTGTTTGTCCCTGCGACTTGATTATAGTGATAGCAAGCGCAATTTTATTTTATTCTGGACAATTGAAAAGGCATGCTTGATAACCTCTAACTGTATTTTGACATTTCACTTGTACTTCGTATTTCATGATGTCCGTATTAACAATAGATAAATGCACGATGGAAGGAGAAATCACAAATATATTTGTGTAAAAACAGTGTTTGGTATTCGAAATGCTTGTCCCGGCTTGTACGACGGGCAGGGTTAGGGGAGTCTGCAGGGTTACATAACCTATAAGTTTAATAACTTTAAAGTAAATATTGAAATAGTTCTAAGCACGTTATGCAAAAAAGTGGCATTTTTAATATAATTGTCAATTCCTGATTAATAAGTTAGCTTCTTAAAATATACAAAATATTGTCTGATTTGTGATGCCGCGCATGCGCATCTATGATGCCGTTTTGCCTGATAGGTAAAAATGTCTTTTATGTTAAAATTTTCCACAAACAGTAAGTTTTAGTGCAAAATTGTTTTTCAATGTCAGAAGCCTGTTTAAAAAATGTTTCTAAAGACACTTCATTTATGCCTGTACGAATAGTATGTGCTGAGAAAAGGGGATGTTTACTAGAGACATAATATATATGATATCGGATATCGTTGGTCACGCTGTTCTATACAATCACCAAATACTTGAACGTGAGTAGATTTATGTAGTATCCTGCACTATTTATTGACCGAGCGAAGCGAGGTCTCCGAGTCAAATCGACCGTTTGTGTAGGTTTTGTTACGAGTTTTGGCTAAACCGATTGTTTTGAAATTTGCTACTAAGATCTTGAATAAAACCCAAATGATGAAAGTGTAACATTTTTTCCAATTTACTTCAGTTTCAAGATGGCGCCCTCTGTAAACAATTTTAATCGATTTTAATCAAACGCAGCCGCCTCGGTGACCTAGTGGATAGCGTTCTAGGCTTTCACCCCGAGGACCCGGGTTCGATTCCCGGCGAGAGCATGGCATTTTCATACGCTATAAATCATCCCATCGTCTGCATTAGCCCAAGTGTGCACAATAGTCGAACGTTAAATACAAAAAAAAATTTAATCAAACGCATTGACCGATTGTTTTAAAATTTGGTACGAAGGTACCTTTTATAAAGCCTGAAAGATAAAGCCTGTAATTTTGTTCAGGCACTTCAGTTTCAAAATGGCAGCCTTTGATATCCCGAAGCGGATATTTCCTTTAATACAAGCTAACCGGTTCGCCTTATCACAATCAATATAAACGCTTCATGGAGAAAAACCATAAAATGTCCAATAAAATAACAAGTTTCGTAAATTATTTGGTTACCGGTTAAATTGGCCGTTGTCGAGGAGCGGTGGCCAAGCAATTAATTAAGGATTTGCTGTGAGGTCTACTGTTAGATTTCATCCACCTATGAATGAACAAGTGCCTGGAATATGTAGGGCCTGGTGATTACAGTACAGTTAATAGTAGGTCGCTTTCAAGTGGATTCTACTACACTCTGTATAATGTTACAGCGCCTTGCCTTCAGGCGATGCCAAAACATACGGCCTACATTTAACCTGTTCTAACCTACATTGCTGTGTTTCAAAATTCCACAAGCGTCTGCCGGTTTAGCTAGGCTGTGCATTTGTGGGTTCAAATTTGTGAAGACCTCACACTGATACTGACTGAATACGTGATTTTTTGTATGCTTCTATACTTTGTAATCTTTGGATAGACTTGTATTTTGTAAGTACAAACAGCTTGGCCCGGTACATTGTACTGTACTCTTATCTACATTTTATCAAATTTGGTTTCGTACATTTGAGTAATAGTATGGAGATAAATAATACTGGAAAACAGATATCTCGCTAACGTGATGGAAGCGAATTTCCAAAAAGTAACGGAAGTTAATACCCAAACGAAAACTTTTATATGCGAAATTTTTGAATTTTATATTGTAAGCATAAAAATGAACCCTGACCGATGTGTTTTCTAGGAAATTTGAAAAACGTTGAAAAATGTTTTGAATAGCAGCCATGTTGAAACTGTTGAACGGATTTTCCTCGTTAAACGAAATGCTAAGCTATTAGCAAAGTTGATTGTTATAGGCCCTAATCAATTGTGTACGAAGTTTTAATCAAAAGGGTGATCTCTGAATCCTGCGTGCACAGGTACAGCAGGAGAGGTTCATGTTCAACTTATCCTTGAAGAGAAAGAGAGGAAGAAGGAGTAAGTACGCACACATTTGTTAGTCAGGATATACATGAGTGTGAACAGAGAAATAGCAGACAAAATCGACCCAAACAAAAGTTTTGATGAATTCGCTAAGTTGGTAAAAAGAAAGTTAGATTTCGTTATATGAAGTGAATAATCAATTAAAATCGTAAAAATGTTTATAAAATGTATTTTCATTTATTACTTTTATAATTTTGATTTACATTTATTTCTATATTTAATTTTATGTGCCAGGGACTCTACAAAATAAACCTATGTGTACTGCAATAAATAATGATTTTTTTAGATTTTATCATAAAGATTTATTACCCTGAAGTAGATCAAGAATGTACTTAGGTCCATATGAAGCTATTGGAAATTATAAGTAATATTTTATGGGTTACCGAGTAATTCCTTGGTTCATCGCCAGCTCCAGGCTGGATCCGCCCTATGTATTCACGTCAAAACTTAAACGGAACTTGTTGTCGCGTAAGAACGTATGTGTAACGTCGAATATTTTAGCATGACGTGTTAGCACGTCAAGCATTCTACAAGTTGTTACAGTCACGTCAAAAACTTAAACGGACCTTGTTATCGCGTAAGAACGTATGTGTAACGTCCAATATTTTAACATGACGTGTTAGCACGTCAAGCATTCTACAAGTTGTTACAGTCACGTCAAAAACTTAAACGGACCTTGTTGTCGCGTAAGAACGTATGTGTAACGTCCAATATTTTAACATGACGTGTTAGCACGTCAAGCATTCTACAAGTTGTTACAGTCACGTCAAAAACTTAAACGGACCTTGTTGTCGCGTAAGAACGTATGTGTAACGTCGAATATTTTAGCATGACGTGTTAGCACGTCAAAACTTACAGCATAGCGTTCCACAAGTTATTACAGTCACGTCAAAAACTTAAACGGACCTTGTTATCGCGTAAGAACGTATGTGTAACGTCGAATATTTTAGCATGACGTGTTACCACGTCAAAACTTACAGCATAGCGTTCCACAAGTTATTACAGTCACGTCAAAAACTTAAACGGACCTTGTTATCGCGTAAGAACGTATGTGTAACGTCGAATATTTTAGCATGACGTGTTAGCACGTCAAAACTTACAGCATAGCGTTCCACAAGTTATTACAGTCACGTCAAAAACTTAAACGGACCTTGTTATCGCGTAAGAACGTATGTGTAACGTCGAATATTTTAGCATGACGTGTTAGCACGTCAAAACTTACAGCATAGCGTTCTACAAGTTGTTACAGTCACGCCAAAAACTTAAAATTGGACGTGTATCACGTAAAAATACGTTATGAAAAACTCTTATCTTTATGAAATCTCCTCGTGTGATGTATATTAAAACTAAACTCATAGTTTTGAAGTGAAAGCGACATTAATGAAGCAAAGGACATAAATGCAAATAGGAAGTATCCATAAGTCAATTGCTTTTCTCAGAATAATGATTCTGCCATACATCGCCGAGGTTCGACGTAAACACTTTCTCTGCAGTTTAATAAATTATGTGTTGTATGGTTTAATGCTAATTATTTTAATCAAAGTAAAATATGCGCTTCACGCACCTGTCTCGCCGACCTGTTTTAGAAAAGAATTTTTGAAAAAGTAATAATGACATAGTAATTTTTTTATCTTGCCTTTTTTTTGAAAATGTGATTTCACTTCTGTGATAAACAATAATTTTTATTAAACTTTTTACTTTCTCGGTATCGTGAGCAATATCGGTTTTAAGGTTATAATTGATCTTTACGTCTTCAGGTCAATTTAAAAAAAATGGTTCTTTTTTATTTATACCAAAGCGCGATTGTGAAGATTTTTGATCGAAATTTAGTCTGTATTTCTGGTTTATCTATATTTCAAAACCTTTTTTTTTAATTTCTCAAAACTAAATCAAGCCATTTTTGGGTCGAAAACTGTCAATAAAAATGATTACTTGAAAAAATAAAAAACTCGACTGCTAAAACACAAAATTAATTAAAAATAGTAATTTAAAGAAGGTATTAGAGAAATATTCGGGGGTTGTTTAGTGCAAATATATTGAGATGTATCCCCAACTGCACATAATTGTTAAAATCGAACATCAAAATTTTTAAAATGATACAAAATACATCAAGCAATGTTCAAATTAAATCGAAAGTTTGACAGTGATGTATTGCACTGATAACATAATAAAAGAGTTGCACTATTGTATAAACTTAACATGTAGGGCCTAAATTCATAATTTATTAACTAAATACTCGACAAATATTCTTCAGCATTTATTCTAATGCCTTGTTTTCATTTTTATAAATAAATTATATTTCAGATTTTCATTTCGTTTAATTATGAACTATATAATTTTGGTGTGTAATTATTTTTTTTTGTTTTAGAAGTCTTGTTTTTTAATTTTTTTTAAGTAATTATTTTTATTTAGTTTTTTTAGTGACTAAACCACTGAAAATTTTGCCATTTTTGTCATTTTAAAAAGTGGCAAAATGTTTAGCTTTTTTTGGTCAAAATTTAAAATAAGCTATTTTTAATGTAAAACAGTTACGGTAGATTAAAGTCAGCTGAGCCGTTAAGAAGTCATGATGTAATATATATACACATATGTATCAATCATTTGTACATACAACTAAATCATCAAAATATTACCCCACTGGGGGTAATCTGGGTGAAAGTTATGTAACCTGTGACGCTTCTGGTGAAGTGAGGAATCCAACGAGCTAAAGTAGATCAAATTCGGACAAGCCGTTAAGAAGTTATGATGGAACAAACATACATACATACCCAGGCACGACAAACATAACTCCTTTTTTGGCAATCGTGTAAAAATTGAATTTTTTTCAAAAGGGCAATCAACACGTGCTCAAACAGAAAGTATGAGTCGTAATAACCGGGAACATTGTGGTTCAAGGGATATTGTAAAATTGGTTCATAAAGAAATTTTCGGTTGGGGAATAAATGGGAAAACTACAAATAAACCCCGAAGGTTATAAGATTTGTTGTTCTTTTCGATTTAACCTGTTATTAATTTACTGTAATTTCCTTTTACTTAAGCTTAGAATACTTGAGTTATGATTCCACTTATGATAAAATTTGAGCAAAATCTAATTAACCGATATTGTAAAATCAATGAATTTTCTTTTCATATCGACATGTATTAAGAAACAATTGAATGTGGGATGTTTGTGTACAATGTCTGCCACGTTTATTTTACCCTACTTTAATAAAATGTACAAAGTAAATTACTTTTCTTGTAATTAGGTATGTAATTAAAAATAGAAACCCGTTGTCCTTCAACCAGTTCTATTTTACTTTCACTTTTTGTTGTTAGTTTGCTCATCTTCTTGTATATTTACTTTTCTTGTGGTTAAGTAAAGAAGCAAGTCTGTCGATAATTTCTTAAAAATACGCTTAAATATTTCGTTATTTACAGAGACTGCAAATAACGGACATAAATTTTATTAGTGTGGGTATGAAAAACTCTAAAAAAACAAAAATCGTTAACACGTTTATAATCACTGCACTCAGCTATTTCGTACCGTGATGGAAGCGAATTATCGACAATTTTATTTTTCTCTTTTTCTTCATCAGTATTAAAATATTGATATATTAAGCTTTTCAATGGTGTTTTAAATTAAAAATGCTACTTTACGTAGACTTTAACGCTAAATACAATTGTGAATTCGATTTTTCTTAAAGGATTTTAAATTAAAAATTTGCCTGGGTAACAAATTTGACGAAACTATTACCGAAATTGTTTTACCGCGTTCAAATCAAATCGGTTGTTCAGGATATTTTAAAGGATTTACGTATTTTTTGTATTAATAGATCTAAATAAAAACTATCTGAACTAAAAATAAAAATCATGTATCACGTAATAGGCTAATATAACCTGAAACTTATTATGAAATCAGCTGATCTTTAGGAATTTATATAAAACAACTGATCTTTTAATTTAACAACCAAAATTAAATTAACGATTCATTTCACATAGGCCTAAGTAAATCGGACAATTTTTTCGTGGTTTCCGAAGTGTAGTGGTTATCGCGTGTGCCTCATACGCGCATGGTCCCCGGTTCGATCCCGGGAGGAAATACAGGACATTGTTTATTATAATTAATTTAATATGAGACTTGCGACGCGCAAAATATACTTTTATATGTCAATATAAATATGTTTTTCGCATCACGTGTCCCTCAAAATCCAAAATCAAAACCTGCCCTAAAGCATGATAAGTGTTAGTAACGTGTTTTGCAGAATTCACCGACAATTTTACAGGGTTTTTTAAAGTGAATACTTTTTTACGCCCGGGATGTGAAATCGAATCGAAAGTAACGGGAGGAAACAGTATAGAATTCATGGAACAGCTGATGGTTGAAACAGCTGATTATCACAGAGTGAGTAACAGTAATATGTATAACAAAATCAAGCGATTTGAAGAGAATTGAATGAATATTAAATAAAATAATGGTAGAACTAGAATTTTAAAATGAATAAAATAAGTGAAACGTTATTATTTTAACTTTTGATTATAATAATAATGGAAGCTATAATTATGTACAAGTTTTTGTTCTACAGCTGTTATGTAATAATATGTTATGCAGCATGTGTTTGTGTAATTATAAAAGGTAATTTCACATTGTGAAGAGGGTTATTATTAATTTTAGAAAGTTAAAAAAATTGATAAAAGTTCCAAAAAGAGACAGACGGTAAAAAAATCGTACCAGTGTTTCTGAAATATGTACAGATTATCAAGAAAGGCAAGAACTGAGAGATGAATAGAATAAGTACTTAGAAGAAATCGCGATTCGATGGATTCTCAATATAGTATTAGAGCTCGACAAAAAATGTACATTTTATAAAAACCAAAAACTGCTCAACTACAAAAATGCTCAATTTCGTAATTAAATACTTGGGAATGACTTTCGACGCCGAGTTGAATTGGAAAGCGCACATCAAAATAAAAAACGTCAACTGGATTTGAAATATAGACTAATGTATTGGCTTCTAGGGTGTCAGTCTAAACTAGATTTGTCAAACTGCTCTTATACAAGCAGGTTTTGAGACCACTCTGGATGGAAGGGTTGTAACTTTAGGGTTACACCAAGAAAACTAACCTTAATATAACACAATCTTTTCAAAATAAAGTATGCGCGGGATTGTTGGTGCACTATGGTATGTTAAGAATGATAATGTCCATAAAGACCTCAAGATGGACACAGGAAGGGAAGTGTTAAGATCCATAGCTGTGAAGCATGAATGTAGGCTTTACCAATGAATACAGAATCTATAGATTCTGTATTCATTGGCTCTGCAATCATGTTAACACCGCTGTGCGGGAGATGATTGTATAGCGGAGACTGAAGAGGACAAGACCAGAAGACCTGGTGCAGTGGTTATATGTTACAATATGACAGAGTGTTCGGAGTCATTCATAGGAATGATTTCTAACTAATACTGTGACAGTGACATATTTGTAATTATAACTACTGGATACGTTGTACTTAGTTGTAGTATTGAATAAAAAATATTAAAAAAAGAATTCTATATAATATATCTTTTGATCAGCTAAATAGGCTACAAAAAAATTAATCAGAATAATTGGAATATATGATCAAGATCCATGTAAGCAGCTAGACATAAGGCAAATATTTACAGTGAGATCAATAGTGCATTTAAATAGTGAATTAAAAGCTGAATTTATAAACAAGCCAGTGATTACCGAAACATCAATTGACAATAGGACAGAAAAACTATGTATATTATGCGAAGAAATACTATAATGAATTGCGGAATTACTTGAAAAATCTAAATGTTAGTTCAAAAGTATTAACTAAAAAATTAAAAGACCAAATTAGAAACATCAATATAGTGTAGCTAAAAGTTTTCAATTATAAAATATATTCTGTTATATAAATTTATTCTGGTTACGCTCAACACATTATAAGTCACTAATTTTATGATTTTGTTTATATAATTTTAAACTAATGAACTTAAAACTATTGTAATTAGAGATAGAAATGAGATAAAATGTATAAAATATGAATATTTAGTTATAACACCAACCTATGTACGGACATTAGTGTCCACTAAAGGTCCATTTATATGGTATTTTATATAAAGGAGTTTTTGGTAACAAAATAAATAAATAAAAATTCATAATTACAAGATAGGCGAAAATCTGTGTAAGATAATTTATTAGGAACATAATTATCAAAGTCCCATAAGAGGCAGTTATCACCGAAATCAGGAACGACTTGAAATACATGGGTAGTACTGTATAGTTATATCTATAATAAATATAGTTATACTATAAAAGTATTTAAAGTCGACTATGGATACGGCCTGTAACAAGTGTCAGTAACAAGTATTCACTTCTAACGCGTGTAATCTTTACTTATAAAATTTTGTGTAGGTCGATGGACATTTTGCTGTGTGGGGAAAAATTGGCAGAATACTACTCAAAAGTAATTTTTATGTTTGGACAACTTACATTTCGTAAATCGAACGCTACAAGCGGTACAGTTCGCGTCGTGGTAACGCAGGCGACATGGAAGTCAACTAATACATAATTGTCATAATTAGGATTACGACCTATTTTCCTGTCTAGTGGCATATTTACTCACCCTTGTAGGGGCTACCGCGGTTTCGAAACATTACTGTTTTATCTTCAGGCAGTAATACAAAATGTCAAATCCAATTGACGAGGTCGTCACAAAATTAACCAATTGAAAACACACGTCACAAACACTAAACACTAAACACGTATGCATTATACGTTAAAATTTGGTTGGCCAAACGATACGTACAACTCGTATGTCGTTATATTCCGGATTGAGGAGTCTTCAACAGTAGTAGCGCGCCAGTCAGTGTTATCAGTTGCTGTGCGTCTGTTGGTTTATGTCAGGGGTTCTCAACGGGGTCAATAGGTACCCTTGGGGACTATTGAACTTTGAAGGGGGTCGATTAAATTGGGAGAGTCTATTTGGAGGTCGATGAAATAAATTCTATTTTAACCCCTTAAGATATCAGAACGTGGTGATTTACGATTAATATTAACAATCATTTCCCCGGATATAAGTAAGATAATCGAAGGACATCAACCGCAATCATCTCATTAAAATTTTATGTATTTATGTGATTTATATTTTGTTTAAATTTCTGCTTCTATAAACATAATTATATCTTTAATGTATATCTAATAATACAAAATACAAATTAATTATTTTTTAAAAAATTGTATTGCTGAATTGCTCCTAATAAAAGCTTCATTTTCGGTGATATTTGTGCAACACATTGTAAACATATGGGGTTCTAAGGAATAAAAACAAGTATTTAGGGGTGGGGGTCGAAGCAGAAAAGGGTTGAGAACCCCTGGTTTATTTTATTTATTTAAGTCACTTATCCTTAGAGCCATGTCATATATTAAATTTGATTTAAATGAGAGTTTGTTATTGAGGATGTTATTAGGGTCTTATTTTCTGTTCTTATAAATCTCAAACTCTTCATTCGCATTCATATTACTGCTTTTAAAACTTCATGTTGGTGTGGATGTCTTCAAATTTATGGTTTTAATCTATAAGATGTTCTGCAAAAGGCGAATTTGTAAATAGATTTTTTTTTATTTTTAGGCGAAAAGAACATTGAGGCTATTATCGCCTCCCTAAATGTAAGTGTGAGTGTAAAGTGTTAAAGTCGTAAGTGTAGTGTTGTAAGTGTGTTAGACTCGGGAACCGCGAGGGACGTCTAAATCCTCTCAATAGGTGCAGCTAGTCTGCACCTCCCTGCGAGGATATGTAGATAGAGCGAGAAACATAACTGTTAATATGTTTATATATTTTTGACGCGTGGCATGATTTAAATTCATCCGTTTGATCATTTTATTTGTAAAATAATTGAAAGTATATGCATTTAGTTCATTCGATCAGGTTTACCGTTAATACGCTACCGGGGCGTTACGTACGACCTAGAGACCTTGGTGAAGGCTACCTACGTAAAGGCAAAGTGAAAGCAGGAACAACGTTTCATTAAGTAATCGATTTTTACTATACTTCCTGCCATGAATATTAATATCGACCAGGAAACGATCAGTACCAACTATAAAACATTGCACATCCCTGTGGCAACGTTAACATTGTTAATTTTACGGTCAGTCAAGTTGGCAACACTTTCACTGATATTGTATATCTACAGCAGTAGAATGCATTAGCCCAAGTGTGCATAATAGTCGGACGTTAAACACAAAAAAAAAAAAAAAAATACAGCAATAGACGTTATCTATTAGTGCAATTCTGCCTATTTACAAAATTCACTTAACACGTGATAATGGTTGTATTTCTCCTAAGAGAATTTCAATTTAGAAATGAGATATTTGAGTTGCCATTAAGGTAACACGCAAACCCATGAAATGAGACCGATTCTGACCGCTAATTAAAAATATAAAAGTGCGGAAACTACCGAAAATTTAAAAAAAAATCTAAAGTAAAAGTAACTCGCATAACCTCAAAATTACTACCGCCAGAAAATGTTAAACGTTTTTTTCATAACGGAAACGATCAATTAATTGCTTGTTATTAATAATGAAAACAATAGAAAATTTATAAAAAAGACCTAACATGGTTTTGTAACAAAATTACGGTTTGCGCGTTCATGTATCGTATTCGTGTTCAATACAAAAACCTGTTAGGTTCTTGAGTTTTTTTTAATCAATGTTTCTTTTGTGTTTACTATTAAGTTTTTGCGTTAAAAACACGTTAGCTATTTTTGCGCGATAGTAATTTTAAGGTTATGCAGATCACTGATTTTTGATTTTTTTTCCAAACTTTCAGTAGTTTTTACAATTTTATATTTTGTATTATTACTAATGGGCATTTAATAAAATGTTTTCGCAGGGAAAACCCGTTAATAACTTTTGACATTACTTTATCTACCACACAATAGTAATAGTTAGGTTATGGAGGTTATTTTTTCATTTTTCAGAGTTAAATTTTTTTTTCCGACCTTTTAATCCCTAAACAATTTCTAACATATAAAGACCTACTTATTTAACTATGACGTAATTTGAAGGTGGGGGGAATATCCTAATTTTGAACGATTTGCATTATAAAAAAGGGGCAATTTAGGGCTGCCCTAATAGTAAAACCATGACTCGGACCTTTAATTAAACGGCGATGCTGACCTCTATACTTCAATCAAGACTTCAAGTCAGTAAAACACTTAATTGTTTATTGATCCAGTTACTAAACTGACCAAACTTTGTGAATCTAGTATAGCCTGCATGGCTAAGCGGGCCCCTTAGATTAGATTCAAACTAGAGGAAGGGGTAATAAAACCCCAGGCACTATGATCAACAGACCTATTATAAAACTAAACCTCTTGAGTATTAGTTTATCAGATTGACGCCCTTAGTAAGTTCCAACAATCTACTGACTAGCTTATTCTGCTAAGATACCTAGGGTCCTGGAAACAAAAACCCCTAGCCTCCTACCAGTATGTAGCCTCGCAATAAAGGATTATGTGTCCTGCAATCTCCTCTTCTTTCCTGCACAACCTACACACGGTTTCTCCGTGGTACATCCTATCCTGTTCATGTGCGCCCTCAGACCACAGTGCCCAGTAATAAGGCCCATAATTTTCCTGAGTTGTGCTCTGCTCAAGACGTCTGCTGCCCCTTTAAGCCATCCATATGGAACCTTGCTTAAGAGGCGCTTCATGGAAATGCCCATGAAGGTTATCCGATTTTCCTGGTGTTGAAGCGGGCCCTATGGTTAAGAATTATGGTTAAAATGTTTTTTATACGGTGGACAAAATTGGTTCCCCTAAGCCTAGCATTGGTTTTATTTTATTTACTGATTGTTTACAGTTAACAAATATTTTTCAAAGTTTTTTTTCTAACGTGCCTAAAAAACGTCATTTGCGGAGCCCGAACCTGTGATCCTCAGGTGCACTTGGACCTTCCTTCGTGGAGGCCATGATAACGTTTTCAAGCGGTTAATTTGAATAAAACTTGATATCTATTTACAGATTATCAATATCTAAGAACCAATTTGTTTGGGTCAGAAAAAACCTTAAAAAATTAACAAAAATTGTATTTTCTTAGAAGGAATATTGTTCGTGGAAAAACAAAATGAATTTTCACCTCCATTTTTTTTAATTTCCATACCGTATTTATGCACTAATATTTTTGGATTTTAAATTAAGTACATTCATTTGAGTGTAATTATATGCAAGTGACCAACGTTTGAGCGAAATTTGCTCAACCGTTTTTGAGAAATTATGTCGTAGTTACAATTTTTTTTAGTTATCTATACAATCGAATTTTTGCGGAAAAAACGTAATGTGAGACAGTCTTACGCCGTGCAAAAGATTGCAACATTTGTTTAATCTTTGAAACACGATAAAATTCAACAATGGAACATATGTTTTTGGTAACAGCTGACTGCGACATCCGGTTCTGGATTACAACTTACGCGTTAGTTATTTTTAATCGACCTTTACGAGTCAAGTGAGAAAGTTTTGGCTACCGTGACGTTTGTCCACGTAACCTTTTATTATTTATAGTAAAATGTAGGTCAAGGAAAGAGTGCACAATTTAAGGCATGTAAAATTTAAAGAGAAACTGATTTGTAACGGGTGTATTTCGGAGTTAAAGCGGTCTGTGTGTCAGCAGTGGTGTGTAGCCTAATTAGAGTTCCGATGGTTGGATAGGATAAGAACAGGATAAATGGTACGTCTGTATCCTTGATCTTTTCTGGATGACAGAATAGCTTGTTGCCATTCTGCAAAGACTAGTGGACAAGTAAGTCAGCCAGTTATCACTAGGACGTTTAAGCGCTGCACATCTTCCTGACGTATAATTAATCAGCATAATAAACTTTCATAAGTTGGAAAATAAAACCTGACCGCTGTCAAATCAGTTTTCTAATTTCAAAAGGTTTTGGTAATTTACATTATTAATTTATGCAGATTTTAACGCTGATTGCCATGTGAAATCGGGTTTTCAGAAATGCGTTAGGTAAAACAGTTTTTTTTTATTATTTGAATTATCAGAATCGATTTTAGCGTCAAGTTTGAATTAAGTCGAAACTTGAGAGTGCTACCACTGAAATGTACGGCTTTTTTAACGATCCCTCAAAAATGGATGTATATATCAGAATTGGCGCTGATTTCAAGGTCCCGGATCAGGAACTTACCATGATAGCCTCTCAATCAAATAGCTCATTTTCTAATATAAATCGTCAACAGTTAATTATTTTATGACATCAACACTTCTCAAATGAATCCTATTAATACTCATTTCCCAAAGCGGTGGTTTGTGGCTTTCCAATTTTGAATTTGTTATTTCTTATCCGAGGGAGCGGTCCCCAAACGTTTTTGTCATGAGACCCTCCTTCGCCTGATATTTTGTTTCGTGACTTACCATAATCTACACATATGCATGTTCACACGTACAAGCACGCACGCACACACACACACACACACACACACACACACACACACACACACACACACACACACACACACACACACACACACACACACACACACACACACACACACACACACACACACTTACGGACGGCGGACGGATAGACGGACGTACATACACTCGGACACTCATGGACGTAACCACTTTTTTGAACTTTTACACAAAAAGTTCCGTGGATGTACACACGGTCACTAAAGTAACCACTTTTTGAACTTTTAGAAATTAATTTCGTCAAACAACTCCGTTCGTTGTATTAATTTCATTCGAACAACCCCTCCCCCACATCTCCCGCCTCACTGTGATTGCTCCGATAAACATAATGAATACAAATCATTACAAAGTCCAGCGTGATTACTAAACAAATTGAACGCAATATTTGGCTCTGGTGTCTAAATACGTCGAGTCACGTCAGCCGACGCTGTACATTGCGGCAGCGTTCTGCCCAGACGTGCGCGGATTTTGAAATTTGTTTTGTTTAAATTGAAACGTTTTGCTCAAGTGATTCAATTACAGAACAATTTATTTTGTTATTGCTTATAAGGTGTATAATACACTACCAAAGATATTTGTTGAAACATTGACCGCATATCATGATCAAATATTTGTGAAAGTTGTATCAAAGACAACATATTACATTCGTCAAATTTCTTTTATCAGCTGAGTTATTGACTACATATATTTTTGGGTTATGTTTAATCAAGTACTGCAGCTGTAATGGATCGAATAATGTTGACTTGTTGTATTGCTGCATTAAGCTACGGATGCATTCGACTACGGATGCAAAGGAGAAAGATACCAGGTGTAAATGCCACTATTATTTAATTCAAAAATCAACTTTCATAATAGCTTGGGAAAGTTCGTTAACAAGCAAATTTCACTTAACAGTTTCAAAATGGCGGTCATTTCAAATATGTTTACAAATTCATATCCTTTTCATTTAAAAGGTTTTAGAAAATCTGACTTCGAGATTGTAATCATAGTTAAGAACTGCATAAATTACAATTTTAATTTTCGAAATCCGATAAAATTAGTAAATTTAATTTGACTGCGTTCAGGGTTCGTTTTCATATTTTCAAGTTTATTTGAAAGTTTGAAATGGTAATTTATGCAGATTTGGCTGTTTATGAAGGGGAATTAGAAGTTTTGAAAAGAGAGTAAGTTAAAAAATTACTTTGGAGTTTTGCTTCCGTCACGTCAACAATATATTGGAAAAGCTTTGGATTTGAAAAAAACGTGTTTTTATTTTACATATTTTGAGGAAACTATACTTCCTACGTACATTGTATTGTAAGTAAATAAAAAGTATTTCTAAGTGATGTATTAAATGTGTATTGTTGAAATCTAGAGATCACAAAATTTTAAAATCATCTTACGCAAAGCACACAGGTACTTGGCTGTGTTCACGGATACTAATGACGGAACTTTGTGGTACTATATCATGGCCCTCTACATCAAGTCAGTCAGACTGTGTACATAATTAACAAGGGTGGTAATTTATCACGGACAACAATGACAGATGTCAAAGATTAAAGTTCAACTCAATTTGTTTTGTCAAAACAACTTATGTTACATAACCACTCGCTTACAATCAGTGTCACCGTCTCACGTAGCAAAATATAATAGTATCTTGTAACTTGACGGAAGCGAATTTTCAAAAATATTTCTTATGTTACCCTTTATTTTAAAATTCCGATTTCAATATCATAATCAGCATTAAAACCTGCATAAATTAGCGTTTTAAAATTAAAAATTACACTAATAAAAAATATCATAATAACGGATTTTGGAAATTTAAAACGCTAATTTATGCCGCTCTCAACGCTGATTACGACGGTGAAATGAATTTTCTTAACTGAAAGAGCGTAAGACAAAAAAATTATGAATTTTAAAAGATTTGAAATGCCCGCCCCACACGCACATACTCGTACTATCATGTAAAAGCCAATCGTACTTGATACGATAGACAAACTAACCTTATTCCGACAAGGTTAACTTCAAAATAAAATTAAAAGATCAAAGTTGATCAAATCGGGAATAGGCTTCATTGACGGAGAGTTTATCGCTTTATAATCTAACATGTAACGTTTTCAATAAAATACGTCTCAGATATTCAGAAACATTTTTTACTTTGAAATTTAGTGCATATCTTTAACGTCCGTCAAATTTATTTTTAGTATATTTATGAATTGTTAAAGAAAATACTTATCAGCTGATGGGCTTACTCTATATGTGATCGAAACAAACAGGTTAATTGCTTATTTATTCCCTGCATTTCTTCATTTTGTTTTTGTTTTTTTTACTTAAAATAATTTAATAATTATTACCGGAGATGTTCTCCTATTAGTACATGTGTTCTTACATCCTCCTTAAGTAGTATAAAGAAAGTAAGGTAGTGAAAAATCGATCTTAAGTTTCTTTCTGTAAAAAATATAGCTTTTACTTTGATGTCTGGAAAAAGCAAGAAATTAAGCAACATGACCTGTCTATTTGATTGAAATCTAAAAGAGCAAATTTTAATTTTATCGAAATCAGCTCTAAATATGTTAATCAAATTTTACTCAAACTCAAGTAACCCAAGTAACGAAGCAAAGTTGTCAATTAATCCAAACACAGTTCTCAAGTAACCAAACGTAGTTCCCGAGTAACGAATTGTAGTTCACAAATAACCAGAAACGTAGTTCTCAAATAACCAAAAAGCGTAGTTCTCATGTAACCAAAAATGTAGTTCTCATGTAAACAAACGTAGTTCTCCAATAACCAAAAACGTAGTTCTCATGTAACCAAAAACGTAGTTCTCATGTAACCAAACGTAGTTCTCAAATATCCAAAAACGTAGTTCTCGTGTAACCAAAAACGTAGTTCTCATGTAACCAAACGTAGTTCTCAAATAATCAAAAACGTAGTTCTAAAGTAACCAACCGTAGTTCTCAAGTAACGAATTATAGTTCTCAAATAACCAAAAACTTAGTTCTTAAATAACCAAAAACGTAGTTCTCAAATAACCAAAAAACGTAGCTCTCAAATAACCAAACGTAGTTCCCAAGTAACGAATTGTAGTTCTCAAATAAGCAAAAACTTAATTCTCAAGTAACAAAATGTAGTACCTAAGAAACAAAGTGTAGTTCTGAAATAACCAAAAATGTAGTTCTCAAGTAACCAAACGTAGTTCCAAGAAACACAGCGTAGTTCTCAAATAACAAAAAACACAGTTCTCAAGTAACCGAACGCAGTTCTCGAATAACCAAAAATGTAGTTCTCATGTAACCAAATTTAGTTCCCAAAAAACAAAGCATAGTTTTGAAATGACAAAAAACGAAGTTTTCAAGTAACCAAACGTAGTTCTCAAGCAACGGAACAAAATGTAGGCCTACCCGTACGCTATATTCACAAACTTGATTCAGGAATTGTCAAAAATAGTAGAAAATCAAAGTCAATTATTAAAGTAAACTTGTAGTGAAATATGACTAATTCAAGTTACTGTAGACCTATTTTTAAATTGAATGATTTCTGAATAAAGACGTAATTTGAAAAATAGGCTAATTCATGCAGGTTGCTGAAGAATTAGGAAAAAAATTGTTTTTAAAATTGAGTTCTTCCCCATCAGCGAGAGAGCTGCGTGAAACAATTATTTTGATTTTACAGCTTCGACTGTTGTTATTCCATTTTGAAATCAACACTTTACGTCCGCTATAATAATCACAGACTGTGACACAATACGCCGCTTCACTGTACATATGTTAGACGCTGGCTCTGCGATTGAAGCACCTGACCAGTCCACTGTTTAAATCACTCTGAATGAAGTTAGAGAGTTCATTCCATTCTCGAGTGTAGAACAGGCGGCCTACTTTAGCCTGCAAGTGTTGCAGGATCAACTCTGAATGGAACCGGTGTTACAGGATATTACAAGGAACGACGTCGTAAATTTACACAATAAAGTTACTTAAATTTCCGTAAACATTTTCTTTTTCTTTAGTTTTTATGTTTTCCAATCGACAATCAGATACCAAGAATGAGTAGCCATAGTTTCAGATAATAGGTCAATACACAACTTTCGCTTTGTTAGTTCTTGTTTCCGTTATAGTTAAGATAATCGCGGCACGCATTTGTGTTACGTGATAGAAGCGAATTTTCAAAAAAAAAATTTTTATTTTACCATATTTGAAAATCTGATTCCACCGTCATTATCGACATTAAAATTTTTGCTTATATTAGAATAAGAAACTTTAAAAATTACATTGAAAATACAAAAATAAACCCAGAACCCTAAACCCTGAAATAAACCCTGACTGCCGTCAGAAATTTTTTAAATTCAAAGAATTTTGAAAAATCAAAATGCTAATGAATTTTTAAAGGTTTTAAATGGCCGCCGTTTTGAAACCGTTGAACTAATTTTGCTAGTTAAATTACGTGTTTAAGATATACGAATTTTGTACAAAGTTTGAATTAATTCGGACATAAATTAGGAATGTGAGCGTACTAAAACACACACGTATGTGTGTGTGTGTGTGCGTGTTTAAAAGAACCTTCAAAAAATGATCTAGAAGTAAGTCAGGAACGGTGTTCATTTCTAGGTTCCGAATGGCCGCTCATTTTTTCTTCGTAGCACGTAGGTGTCCAGCTGATGTGATATAAGATAATTTCCAAAAATTAAAAATACTACATCAAATAAAATTTATGTTTTGTTATAACTTTTTTAAATCTGATTTTTAAAAAAATGGTTACCATCTTACTCGACGTTAAAATCTGTTCAAATTATTCAGATTAACGATGGTGAGATTAGCTTTTTAAAACGAAGATAATATGAAAAATTATATTTTTTATTATATAGAATGGCCGCCAAATTTGATTAGGCGATTTTTTCGTTGGGTAGCAACCTTGTTGAAGCTGTTGACTTAATTGTAGTTTGAATTAAATCTGACCAAAATTGCAAGGCAAACGAGACCTAAACTTACACACGCGCGCGCACACACACACACACACACACACACACACACACACACACACACACACACACACACACACACACACACACACACACACACACACACACAACCAAGAGGGCGCAAATTCAAGATTTATTTTTCCATAATCACAATTCTTTTTTTTGTATTTCGATTTGTGAGAAAAAAAATAGTTTTAAAATTTACAAAGATTTTATACCACAGATGCCCGGTAGCAAGAGTAAAACAAAATGGCGTCGGTCTTGTTAGGCCGCCCTAAGCAATAAGGAAGAATTTCATTGTTACGTATTACTTCATAACCTAAATGTACGACACGTCGGCCATTACGTGGTGAATTTGATTGTTGCATTTCTACCTTGTGTAACAGATGTAGAAATTCGCTTTTCTACTTTCTACACGTCATGTTGGGCCGCGCCTGCCCCACAAAGGATTCACCGGTCTATGGTGTACAATTAATGAAGTTAATTGTACTTTGTCGAATTTTACGTTTGACCTGTTTAGTCAAACTCCGGATTATTCTACATAATTGTATAAAGTTAATTATAAAGACGTGTAAATATGGGAAGTTTTTTTGGTGGGGGGAGAGTCTTTACTGTATGCCAGTTAGATAATGAAGATGAAGCACAGATATAACACACGGAAAAATTTAACGGTAGTAACTAGATTCGAACCTGCATACAGGAAGTGTTTTAGATTACTAACCGTTGTCATACCCACTGAGCTACGAGTGCTCGCTAATTACCGGAACAAAACAATGGTTATAAACATATTGGATATTCGTGATTAATGGAAAATCTAGGAGTAGAATAGTTTTCGTTGTCACACCGAAAAAAATAATCAACGAAATTTGCACGCTGACGGGATATTTAAAAAAATATTTTTCTTTGTCTTAATTAACCTTTTTGAAAATGCAGTATACGAATTTCAGCGGATTTTGAAAATTCAAAATGGTTAATTCGTACAATTATTAACTATGATTACGATGGTAAAATGAGAATTTTAAGACAAAAAAATTATGAACTTTCAAGAATTGAAGTAACAGCCATTTTGAAACTGTTAAACAAGTTTTTCTGATTACCGCGAAGGCGTGTTTTACAACGCTCACGTTCGCAATTTTGATCCGATTTAGTTCAAATATAGCACAAAATTGATTAAATGGTAAACAAATTTCTTATCGTTCAACCTTTTCAAAATGGCGGTCATTGCAAAATTTTAAAAATTTGTCTTTTTTTATCTGAACTTTTTTTGAATAACTGATTTTGCTATCAGCGTTAGAAACTGCATAAACTAGCATTTTTAATTTTTAAAATCCATTGAAATTAAAAAATTGTAATTTAACTTTAATATAATTTGAAATTTTAAAATGTTAATGTATGCAGATTTTAATACTGATTATTATAGTGAAAACCATCATTCTTTTCAAAATTGGTAAGATAAAGGAAAAAATACTTTTTGAAAGTTCATACCACGATTATTTTTGTATTTTCAAAAGAATTTGAAAATTTAAAATTGTAATTTATGACGATTTTGAAGCTCATTACAGATTGTAAGATAAATAGTTTCATGAATGTTATTTCATGAATTTATTTTCACGTAAAAAATAAACCAGGCGTCGATCAGGGTTCGTTTTTGGTTTTAGATATACTTCCGTAGTGTTTTTTTAAATTTCAAATTTGATGCAATGACATCAGTTATGAAGCTCCATATATGAACAAAATTTCAACAAAATATAATGAATTAATTTTAAGAAATAAATATAATTTTTCAGTTTTTCTAAATAGCTGCATTTTATTCGTGTAGGTTTTGGATAATATTTGAGAAATTTTTGATCGATATCATTCGATTTGTGTAAAAGTTTTTCACAAAAAAGTAATAGTTTTTTTTTTTAATTTAAGTGGTCTCGTTGGATTCATGATGTTTGCTAATTGTTGACCGAGCAAAGCGAGGACTCTGTTTCAACTCGACCGTTCGGCATTTGGTTTGTATTTGTTTGTAACGCAGTTTTAGCTAAACGCTTTGACCGATTGTGTTGAAATTCGGTAATAAGATACCTTTTAAAAGACCCGAACAACGCGTGTGTAAGTCTTTTCTCATGCACTTCCATTTCAAGATGGTGTACTCTGATTTACGATAAAGAGTGTAAGCAGTTTTGGCCAAACACATTGAAAAATTGTTTTAAAATTTGGTATGAAGGTACCTTGTATAAAGCCTAAACGACTTGTGTGTAAGGTTTCTTTCCATTTACTTTCATTTCAAGATGGCGGCCTCTGATTTAACGACGATAGTTTCATGTAATTCTGGCCGAACGGCTGTCCTATTGAAAAAGAATACCAACAAGTTCCAATAAAATTGGTCCAGTAACATTTTTCCTAAATATTAAGGTTACCGGTTAAATTGGCGGGAACAATTACTGGCGCTGCCGTGGAGCGCTCTGTATATTAAGAATATAATGCTAGATCCACGGTATATAGATACACGGTAGGGGCCACGCGCATGTCCCCACCACCACTTGCCGGCTGAAGTACGTCATCGAATCCCTGATCGAATCTAGCTCAGACGTAGTGTTCACTAGAAAACAGTTTGTAATGTTAGTGTTAGTAACTGTATTACAGTAATTACAATAATAATTCCTTATATCTAACATTAATAACGCTGTTAATTACTTTACTTACTGAATTCGCTCATTGTCAAAACGGAAACTTTTTATTTTATACAATATCACATAATATTAAAGTAAAGTAAATTATAGCTTGAAAAATTCTATGTTATTTTTTGTTTGAAAGTTAAAAGCACATCACACTATGAATTACGTATCTGCGTGATAATTATGTGGTTGACTGTGAAAACGCACATCTCAAATAAAAAATTAAAAACAAATTAAATAGCAAATAGGCGTATGCTTATTATGCAAACAGTAAAATAAAACATACGTATTTCTTAGAACTTATGTATCAACACATATTATCAGAAAAAATATTCTTAAACTTAGTAACATTGCTTTGTAAAGCCACATTTTTATTTTTAACCGAGGCCAGTTCTTGTAATGCAAGTTGAATTTGTTCCTTAAAAAGTAAATTTTCATTTCTTAAACATTTCATTTCCTCTACAGAGGCATTATTTACAACGATATTTGTATTAAAATTACTGACTAAGGAAGGGTGGGTTTCATTTACAGAATTACACGTTACAATTGCACCAACGTCATTTCCATTTACAGGTGATTTACCTGGTAGATTTCCATCGGACTCGTCAATAAGTTTTTTTAATGTTTCTTGGTTTTCACGTTTTTTAATCCTTGCAGCTCGTTCAGAATTGATACATTTATTTTCAACGGTGGGAATGTTAAAACGTGGAATGACACCGGATTTCAGCTGTTTTTTAGGTTTCGTATTTAGTAATTCGGATTTAAAATCCCTTTCGAAATCATCGTCATTAAAATGAAGTGAACAGACTTTAACATTATCAAAATTAAAATGATCTCCTCGTTTACACGCATGAACCCACGCTTTTCTCAGGCCTTTGTCTTTTGGAATTTTGTGAAATGTAATTCCTTTCCCTTTACAATTCTTATCACTATTATAGCAATTGGCAATAGCGCAATTAGGCATTGTTATGCCTATTATACAACAGCAAACAAAACAAATTATGTATTTTTTAGGATTCAAAACATAGGCTAATTAAACTTTTCTTACACTTATTAAACCTCGACTACAAAACACAATTATCACCTTTTATTTACACAAAAAGACCTTTTACTTAAAACAAACACTCACATAAACACACCGAATCTCCAACTACATTTACAGAACACCGCATTGTTAAACGGGAAATTACAGAATGTAGCAGTGAAGATTCAGTGACGTCACGCGCGCGGTAGTCTACTGCGCACACCCACCGTGGCCCCTACCGTGTATCTATATACCGTGGCTAGATCTACTATTATTTGAACTATAAGTAGGGGGGCAAGTCTGGGTTTTCCAAAGATGGCTGCCCCAACAGTTTATTTCCCAATTGGAATTCTTTAATAATATAAGCAAACGATGATGCAGGCAGCACGTGTAAGGCATGTGAGAAAGTTAATGCAGTGTCCTTGACCGTTTGTTTCAGTTTGTAGTTCGCCGTCCAAAAATATTCACTTTTTACGATTCAATTAACTTTAATACCAAAACTGGTTGTGTGAGGATTGTGGGAAAGTTGATCAAATAAACTACAAATATGCTTGTACCATCAGAACAGTTACTTGTCGTTTTGTTATACGTTGAAAAAATCACGTTTTCATTAGTTAAAATCGATTTAAAATTGGCACGAGATAACCTATTATTTTCGATAGATCGTTAAGGATACGTGATCTTGTCACATAAATTGAACATTTTATTGCAACACAAACAAGCTTATCATCAAAAAGGACAACTTGTGATCATTAAAGAACGCTCCAGAAGTGAAAGCCGAACAAAAGCCGTTCAGCGATACATGTCATTAAGCAAATCTATACAAATTAAGAAAATTTTTCATCGGAAGTAGTTAATTTTGTTTATGTGCGCTATTTTTAAATATTTTAATTTATTTCTTTTACTTTAATTAAAAACTCATTTTTTTATTAGACACGATATCGTAACTTTGAATTAAATCCTAGATAATATTGTCGTTTTAATTGGACCTAAAACAATATCAGTTTTTATTACCTTAGGAAATGACAACTTTTTATTAGTACCAAAGTAAATGCGACATTTAAAAAGATAAAAAATTATATAACCTTTTTTTGGGTACTTCTTCGTATTATCCACTCCAAAAAAATCACTCTTTTTCTGTAAAGTTTGTTTAAATTAGCAGATTTTATTTTGAGTTTTTTTATTATTTTAGCAAAAAATTATATATTTGATAGACTTTACATTTTATACCATATGTTCCCACAAAATTTCATATAATACATCCAATTAACTCAATTGCTATACAATCCTGTATATTTTTTGGACAGTTGGATTATTTTAGGAAAAAAATTGGTATTTTATATAATTTTCTTATTCGCTGAGCCAATAATTATTTTATAACCCAATAACCCATTATATAGTACATTAGGTTATTGGGTTATTTTCGGGAAAAATGTATATGAATAGGCCTAGTTATAATGGTTTTTGTTTATTAGTGAATTTCCATTGGGAAAATAACTTATTGGAGGGGCCATCATGGTAAAACTCAGACTCGCAACCTTGATACGAAAACCGATCCTGACATCTAGATCACTTTTTAAGAAGGTCGTTAAAACTTTAACATACTCTAATTTGTTGTGAGGCAATTAATATTATCTGTGTGTGTGTGTGTGTGAGAGAGAGAGAGAGAGAGAGAGAGAGAGAGAGAGAGAGAGAGAGATAAAGAGAGAGAGAGAGAGAGAGAGAGTGTGTGTTTTAGCGCTCTCACGCTCGCAATTTTGATACGATTTGGTTCAAACTTGGCACGAAAATCGATTATCGTAATAGCTTCTATAAGATCGTTAACCAGACGAATCCGTTCAGCAGTTTTAAAATGGCAGTCATTTCAAATACTTAAAAATTAGTAACTTTTTTTCTATTTTTTTTAATATGAAAATCAGCGTTAAAAATTGCATAAATTAGAGTTTTGAATTTTCAAAATGGGTTGAAATTAAGAAATATTTTGACAGCGGTCAGGATTTATTTTCAGTATTTTCGATGTAATTTGAAAGTTTAAAAAGTTAATACATATATGGGACGCAGTGGTCGAAGTGGCTAAGGCATCGGTCTGACTATTGCGTCACTCAACTGCGCACCAAAGGTTCTTATTCGAGCCGCAGTTGCTCCCGTTGTTTTCCCTTACCGTTAACACTGATCCCCTCTTTCTCATTAAGAAGATCTGTATATTAAGAATCTTCTTAATATATGAGATTAACGTCTGTTATGCTCTAACTGACGTAAAGTATAGATGTTACGCAAAAAAAATATAGGCCTATATTTTTAGAAATTTGCTTCTATCACGCCAGCGAGGCAGCTTTGTTCATATTTTTTCAGACATTCCTGCTGTACGTAACGTTAAATAATTGCAACTACTTCAGAACTCCGTTGGTACCTATAACGCTATAGAATCAGTTCCTGTAAACCGTAATTTAAAAAAATCCTATAATTAAGTTTGGTAGTCGACACAGTCTGCAGACGGCGTGTTATTAAATTCAGGAAATTACTGGCGAAACAATAAAACACATTGAAAGTAATAAAATCAAGACCAGCGACTGACAGACAAATTGCGGTCCAAGGTTGAGCCGTGCTGCGCCCACAAGCATTAGCATATGAACTGCTTCACTATACTATACGGCTAACTCTAAGGACGTACCCAATAACCGAGCATTGTCTTCTGCGTGTCCTTGCCGAGGTGTGCTCCTTCACCTGTCGTTATGTGTGAACTGTATTGTCTCTATTGCTTCCACTGACCTAGAAAAGTTAGTGCTTCCTTTGTGAAAGAGGAAGTGCATTACTGCATGTGGTTTTGATTAGACTTTACTGACTAATGTCCGCTCTTAAAATACGCTTTGAGCAGCAACCATTTTTAGTGAATTTTCATTGGTTAACTGGCTAATAGAGCTATAATGGCTGACTTTGAAATGAGAGCCACTCGTGACTTCCAAAATAGTTTTAGGAGGCTGATTTTAGAATTTCAAATTAAGTTTATTTTTATGCTAGTAATTCAAAGAACAGCAGACTTCGCAGTATATCCTTAATTAATTGCCTGACCACCGCTACACAACACGCTCTGACGCGCTCGTATTTTGTCCACCAATTTAGTCAGTAAACGTAATGTTTAGCAAAAATATTAGTGATTCAACTTTATTAAAAATTGTATGTTTTTCTTCGTGTAATAGTAAAAATTACATTAGGTCTTGCCGTTCAGCCAGTATTACAGAAAATAGCAAACAACTATAATAGTCGCCGTTAAATCAGAGGCCGCCATCTTGAAACGGAAGTAAATGGCAAAAATATTACGCATACGTAGTTTGAGCTTTGTAAAAGGTACCGTCGCACCAAATTTAAAAAATATCGGACTATGCGCTTGCCAAAAATACGTAATAAACACACGAAGCAAATGCCGAATGTTCGAGTTGAGAGTATGATTTACTCTCGGTCCGTAATGATTTACCCAAATTTTTAAACTGATCACGATCGGGTGGTAATTTAAAATCTTTAAAAATGTTTTACATCTTTATATTAAACGTTTTTGCAAACCGAATTTCAGCATTGTTAACAGCGTTAAAATCTAAATAAATTATCACTTTTGGAAAATTTTAGGTTACGTGAAGACCAACATCGGTAAAGATCTCTGTACACTTTTATAATACAAACAACCTTTGTGTGAAAGTTTGTGCGAATATTTCAAAATATAAAACTTTCTATTCGGAATTTTTTATTCTCTACATAAATATACACTCACACATTTTTATTTTCGTAACTTGCGGGTAATTTTGTGTTTGGCTATAGGTAATTTTTACGGTTGAGATTGGCAACACTGCGTCAGTCACTCAAAACACGTCGCACTGACGGTAACGATCGTAGCGTACGATTTTTATTGTATTCTATTTATTTTTACCCACACTACAAAGGTAGAGCGTTCTTAAAAAAAAACATTCTAAAATTTTTATTGAATTCTTTAAAGCACGCTTTTGTGTTGCCTTAATATAACAAAAAAAACCTGAAAAACTTGTTTATCGATTTAAACTAGGTTTTTAATTTTTTCTCAAGATATATCTTATTTAATATGTCGAAATTAAAGGTGTATAAGAACTCTTTATGCACTATATATTCGGGATCAGTATCACTTTTAGTTTCAAATGATATTTCACATTAAATAAATGAAAAAGTATTTTTACCCTTAAGATTTTGTTGTCGTCAATATTTTAATTTGTCCTGATTCCGGGCCGTTACAGATACCATTTTTGTAAAATTTTATAGTGATCGGTCGTATCGTTCGTAAAGAATGCGTTACGGGCTCATAAACAGACGGACAAATGCGCTAATTTATAAGGTTATGTTGATAATGAAACTACATATTTTAATACCGTTCATATCTCTACAACACTTCTAATCACTGTCTGACTCTTCATTAGTTTCCCCCACTTTCAGAGTAAAAAGATTCATCACTATCTAAAACAATCGTAATCAGGATTTTTCCATAACATGTAGTCTTTCGAAGCATCCACATGCTTCGTTAGTTATGCAACATTTATTGAATGATGGGTGCACTAAATCCACTGACATTTATTCCATGCAGTTGAATCACATTCCATCAGTTGAACGACCTTGAAACTGTGCGCTTTGTTCTATTGTTCACTTAACAACACCATTTCTCGGACTGAAATAGGAAAAAATGTGAGTCTTAGAATATATAAAATACGGGCATAAATATTGTATCATTAAGTACGATTTTAAAGCTGAAAATAACTTTTTTATTTGATTGTAGACTACTCACTAAGAAGCAATTTTGTTTTTGTAGACGTTAATTTTTTTAAAGAAAATAAACGCATGCTGTACTTCTTATTTCAGCCTGACTTCAGCTTATTTACGTCATTCCCCGCGCTGTTTTCCTTAATATTTGCAGAAAGCATTGCATATTCCTCTTGAAAACTCGCCGTAAGGAAATAATTTATGGTCTGCAAACTGCCAGCTTTCACTCCCCCGGAAGTCGACCACGTGGAATGGCTGTATGAAATAGCTAAGGCAGTTGCGCGGTTCTCACATCATAATTATAATTCTTCGGACCGTAGCAGGCTTACTGGAACCAAACGACATCGGATTTTGCTCAATATTTGGTATTACGTGAAGTTGTTGTCACTCTACTAAATACTCGTACAGGTGTCCCACGAGGAAACCAACAAAATTCATAAGTCTCCGTATGGGTATTACTCTCATCAGAATAATATACATAATATCGGGTTTTTTTACTTAATAACAGGTCTATTTTATATCTTTAGAATGGCCTAAACCGATTGAGTTGAAATTTTGCACCAAACTCATCAATGTAAAAACCTATTTAGAAAAAAATAATAAATTTTCTCAAAAACTTTCTAGGGTTACGACCCATTTTTCCGACTAATGGTCTTTTCAAAATTTTACCTCGTAATGGCTACACCGGTTTCGAAACCTGAGCCTTAATCTACAGGCCTTAAACAAAATGTCAAATCCCTCTGTTGAGGTCGTCATACAGTTAAACAAAACATTGAAAACACACATCATAAACACTAAACACAATTATACGATTAAAATGCATATAATAAAATGTTGCAATAATGAAAAAAAATCTCTTATTGAACCAAAAATTAAAATATCATGTTTTCTCTTCCTTTTTTATTTTAATTGCGATAATTTGTTCGAAAACACAACAAATTAATAGCTAGTTTTTTAACAACATAACCTGGAACGTATTATAGCATATCAGCTGATCGTTACGAATTAATATAAACGACATAGCTAGTTTTAACATCATAACTTAAAACTTATTATAACCTATCAGCTGTTCGATGAAATTCGCTGTTTACGTATTAATATAAAACAAATGATCTTTAGTATAACCACCAAAATTAAATTAACGATTCATTTCATATACTTAAATAGGTTAAACGTTTTCGTAGTTTCCGTAGTGTAGTGATTATTGCGAAAGCACAAGGTCACCGGTTCGATCCCGGCAGAAATTTTTAATTATAATTAATATAATGTCAGAATTGCGGCGAGCAAAATATACTGTTGTATATCAATATAAACGTGTTCCTCGCATCACGCTACCCGCAAAATCCATCACAATCAGTCCTAAAACATTGTACAAGTTAAAACAACGCAAAATAAAGCAGCTTTTCATTATTAGGTAAGCTATGTAACGTTGCAAAGCATTTTACACAAATTTTAAAGGAAGATGTGCTAAAAGCAGTACTAAATGTCAGCGATCTCTTCCCTTTTAGATCCAATGTTTTGTTTTCCTTGCATTTTCCTTTCTTTTCGTTCATACAAAGGTCTGGACGTACATAACCATACGAATCTAACGAATGTTATGTCTTTTTTTCAAAAAAATATCGTAATTAAAACTAAAAAAATAAAGAGAAACATGATACATGATTTTTATTTTTGGTACAATAACAGAATTTTTTAACACTATACTTTTCATGCACTCTCAAAATAGAAGAGAATTTCCAATAAGTAACAATAATATAACATTTTTTTATCTAATAAAATTAGCATAAATTTAAATGTCATTTTGATATATCAGAAATTTGTAAAATTATAAAGTTTTTTTTTAATATTTGGAGTTACCGATATTTTTTTTAAATGCTTAAATGATTTTTTTGAGTAAAGAACTTGTCCAAGCTATTAATAAAATCGATTTTAGGAGCAAAAATTTTAAATTCTAAAGGTTAACTCACACAACTTCTTCAAAAATGATCTTCGCCTCAAAACAAGCGCTCATTTCAAGGTCACCCTGATCGCGGTTCGTTTTTCAATAAAAATTCGCTAATAACATTATATAAGGAACTTCAATATTTCTTTTGAATGCGATGCAATGAAATATTAAGGCATTGCCAGTAAATTAGAAAATTCTTAGGAAAGCCTAATAAACTTATAAAAACCGAGGCACGAGGCCGGATAATGATTTACGTCTCCTAGGCTTTTAATTACGCCATTTTTCCAATTGTTTCAAACCCAATTGTCCAAAACACCGGCAATTAGCACTTTCTACCGGATCCTAAATACAATAGCCCGACTTAGTGAAATGAATATAACTCTCACGATCTACTTCGATCGTTCAGTATGACGCGCAATGTCGATGATTAGCGATCTTCGGTACTTCCTGGCGCAAAGGTCAGTGAAAGCTCGCTGCGCTTCTGGTGTTTCCTCGTGGTCACCTCCGTGGTGAGTCGGTGTTATGTAGGGCCTACACGCTGAGGAAGACATACAAGGAAGTGTTACATAGTGATTGCAAGACTGTGATGCAATTATAACAGGCAGTGGCTTGACTGTTAGCGTATCTTCATTAAATCTGTGGACACTCTAGATGGCATTGCCTCTGTTACACAGTGAGGTGTTATGAAATACCATTACTATTGTTACGCGGTCATAACTGGGCTGCTTTATTATTATATACAGTGTAGAACAAAAGTATGGTGACACTTTTGAAAATTATGTTAAGTAATCATGTTTCCAAAGATTATTTTTATTTTTTGGGGAAAATGTTATTTACAATTTACATAATATAATTTCGGGACCCAGCTGTTTCTTTTACAAACAAACTATTCAATTTTGTTTTAATATGTTCTCATCGTCACAATGAATATCGAAATCAGCATAAATTAGAAATTTAAATATTAAATTTACGTTAGAAAACCGAAAATGAACCCCGATCGCCGTCAGATTGAATTTGAGAATTTTAAACACAGGTTTTAAAGATAATTATTGGAGAAAATTATATATTCAAAATGGTAAATAATAGCAGCTGTTTTCGTTGACGTAATGGAAGAGATTTTTCAAAAGTATTTTTGTTATCTTAACCTTTTTTTTAATTATGATTTCACGTTTATCATCAGCATTAAAATCTTCATATACTAGTATTTTAAGCTTTTAAAATACTTTGAAAATACAAATATGAATTCTTATTGCTTATTTTGACAAATTTTGAAAATTCAAAATGCTAAAGTATTCAGTTTATAACGCTGATTAAGGTGGTGGAATCAGAATTTCAAAATGTTTACGACAAAAAAGTTATGGATTTTTAAAGATTCGAAACGGCCGCCATTTAAAAACGAATTTTGACGATTAACGAACTTGTCCAAACTATTAATAATATATATATTTAATGACCACTTTAAAAAAGTTATCTAAGAGGTCAGGCTCAGCACTCATTTTAAAGTCCCGGGTATGAGTTTTACTATGATGGCAACTCTAATAAAACTTTTTTCAATTTAAAATTCACCAAAATTGCACTATGTAATGTAATTGAATTACTGACTTTCTAGGATTACTATTTCACTGCGACCTTGTAGATCTATTGCGCCCCTTTTCTATATTCCTGAGATGCTCAGTTACAGCGCCTTCTCCAGTCCTAATCTCTTCATAAAGTCTAGACTTTGGAGAGCAATCGAGGTGGGTAGCTCCTCCACCTCCACTTCTAATTGGTGACTTACCATTTCATTATTGAGGTGCTTGCTCTGTCTGTTAATTTCTCCCCCTTATCACGAAGGTTTTGCACATTTTGTTGGCAGCTTTATGTTGTGCGATAAGTTCCCGCTCATTCTATTTACATTCTTACTCATGGCAACATGAGTAGCAAGGGAAATTATGCCCGCTCACACAGAGACATGCGTGCATGGATAAGGGATACACGGAGAAGTTGCCAGGTATCCCAGGACTTGATACACCAATAGGCTGGTGTCATACACGCCACTAAAACGGGTTGCTTTACACTTACAGTGTAACTATCCCGTTACAGTAGTAAGTGTGTGTAATGTGTGTGTGTGTGTGTGTATGTATGTGTGTGCGTGTGTGTGTATGTGTATGAGTGTGCGCGCGCGCATGTGTTTCTGTGAGTGTATGTGCGTGTGGGTGTGGGTGTGCGTGTGTGTATGAGTGTGCGCGCGCGTCTGTGTCTGTGCGTGTATGTGTGTGTGTGTGTGTGTGTGTGTGTGTTGAGTAGATGAATAAGAGCACTATGAGCTAGGGTTTACGCCAAATACCGCCTTATACCAACATATCTGTACCGTAGCTTTGGTCACAGATTCACAGATTAAATCACAGCTCGACTAATCTGTTACGCAAACACAAGGAACAAGTGGACCTATATACTCGCAGAGCCAACGCGTTATGACACTTTCTAATTCCATGAACTTGCTGAACCGTTGTTTCGGCTTGTAGATTATCGCTTTCAGTTATTCTGTATAAATCGATTATGTTTTCCATTAGCTTGTAGACTATCGATTTTCCACTAAACAATAACAGACTTTAATAACGAGTCAGTGGACCCTATCGACCATACTGAATCTACTACCATAAGTTCATTATCGATACAGATTACTGCGCTATTTGTTACGATACATTTAAGCTGTATGTGTCATTTTAAAGCTTTTGTATATGAAATCGTGTTATGCTTTTTAAATGTTGCGCTTTTATTTTGCTTTTTAAATGCAGAACAAAGTTCAATTACTTTAAAAGTTTGTAAGTGAAAATAATTATTTAAGGAAAAATAAACTTTTTAATATACCACTTTTCTAAACAGACTAAAATAACTATTCATGAAATAATAACAAAAATACTTACAAGACAAAACGAAAAACGTGGAATGCGTCCAGTAGAAGATTATCTCCATCTAATAAATTAGGAGCTACTTGCCTTTCGTTAAGAAACATTGCATTTAATCCATTTCAACGCGCCCCACTTTTTTCTTTTTAAATCTTACAATTATTATCGCAACAGCTGTTAAAAATTCACAATCACAAATTTCCAAGACAATACTACGATGTCTGTATGGGGCTAGGGGAAATTATTTTATACATTTTTTTTTCTTTTTTAAATTAATGTTAGTTCCTTATTAGGTTAACAAAATTAATTTTATAACATTTTTATTTGACTCGGAATAATATATAACTGTACATGAAATTCGAAAAAAAACCTACATCGGTCAAGGTTCATTATTGTATTTCCCGATGTAAAATGAAAGTTTACATTATCGATTACGGAAATTTTCTCGAAGATTACGACAGTGAAATTAGGTTTTAAAAAAATTTCTAACAAAAATTTATGATTTTTTTTTAATTGAGTGGATCTTTCTGACTGAGCAATTCAGTAATATATACTTTTTTTAATAATTTATCTGTCTTATTATTAGATATACATTAAAGATATAATTATGTTTATAGAAGCAGAAATTTAAATAAAATATAAATCACATAAATCATACACATACATAAAATTTTAATGAGATTGTTGTGGTTGATGTAGTTCGATTATCTTACTTATATCCGGGGAAATATTTGTTAATATTAATCGTAAATCACCACGTTTTGATATCTTGAATCGATTTCTCGTCTTTCGCATAAATTATTTACATAGCTAAATCTATTGTTAGGAAATGCTAACAATAGTGGTTGGCTGATAGTTGTTAATCTGATGTATTTTGTGCGAATGTCTTTGCAACTCTAAAATTCGTTATGTTCACTTGTTTGAAAGTTGATTTTGATTCCAAATTCTCTTTAATATCAATCAGTTCTTCTTGTAGCAAGAAATCAATATCACATATGTCGCTTTCAAATAGTTTTATAATTCAAGACTGAACTTTTAATTTTTTTAAGTTCCTCTTTCAATTTTTTATGAAGTGCTCATTAAGGAGTTAAAATGGAATTTATTTCTTCGACTCCTAACAGACCCCCCGATTTAATTCGACCCCCATCAAAGTTCAATAGACCCCCAAAGAGTACACCTGGACCCAATTGAGAATCCCCGTTTCAGGGTATTCTTCCGAGACCTCCACCCAATAAAGACGGACCATACAAACTAAGCTCACCATATACAAGTGACGAGTTATTCACGTATTAATAATGCAGGACCTTAACACAACAAATTAAATTGACTGTCAGACATTGGCTAGGCCTAAAGCGGTACATCCTGTTTGGTGAACTTGTGAACCATCCTGGCCTCTCTTCCCTCCAGCCTCCAGCCGTGCATAATTAACGGCTTGGCAACGGCCTTGACTACAATGCCCTCTGTCAGCTGAAGCTGTCGAATTTTCGACAGATTATCAGCTGTTTAAGCAGGGCATCTTTGGAAAAGCATGTGGAAAAGGAAGGATTTATTGAAGAAATAAAGGAATTTGAAATAAAAGCAAGTCTTGCGGACATAGTGTAATTGATTTTCTAAAAAGTTTTAGTTTTTTTTAAAATACTTTTTCGCCATTATAAACGGACATTAATGAATATTCAAAGAAATTGAAAATGATAATTACAATTCACAGATTTGAACGCTAATTACCAACGGTGAAATCAAATTGTCAAAAAAATTGTAACATAAAGGAAAGTATTTTCTAAGTTTTGAAATAGTTAGACGGATTTTGTTCGAAAGAACTTAATCAAATTATTACTAACGATTTTTTGCCAAGTTTGAATCGAATCGGAACAACATTGTGAACGATGTAGTGTTAAGACACACATACACACTCACACACACACGCGCGCGCGCGCGCACACACACACACACACACACACACACACACACAACGGATCGTCTGATAAACTCATGTAATAGTTATAAAAACACGTACGAGCGCATACAAACACGCACGCACGCACATACACACCCAGTGCACACACACACACACACACACACACACATACACAATATTTTCAACAACCCCGACGATCATTCTAAGGACTTACAATAACGGTCACTCCGTTAGTTCATTTCCCAATGGAAACCCGCTAGAAAGGAAAAACTGTGTCGGTTTGTTTCTATTCACTCTCCAACCGTTAACGTCTTCAATATGCCATTCAATAAACTTTCCCAATTCTGTTCGGTTTGCCAACTTCTCTTTGCTTCCGATCCAGATTGTTCTGGAATAAATTTAACGTGGAAACGTTAGTGACGTTTTTCTACCAATGAGTTATTCTAGCCCGTATATCCTTGCGCCGTTTGTTCAGTTTTGCTAATAGGCTTCTCTGCATTCCTTGTACGCTTCACGTCCATTTCTTCTCTCCCTTCGGTTTCGCTTGGCTGAGCCCCGAACACTAAAGGGGCCCACACATGCAGCCCTGCAAACATTCCTTCATCTACGTGCTCCAAGTACATAGTGATATTACTAACAAGCATGTTGAGATTTTATGGTTTTGTTCCAATAGTTTACGGACGTTTAGGTTTTAAAGACCTGCGTATTTACATTAAACACTTGTGTAGGAGCATATTACATTAACACGTTCACGACGGCCGTTTTTACATGTCATAACACTTTGTGTTACGGTAAATAACGTGAAATTTCAACTATATGCGTGAATGTTTTCCGTAAAATTGTTAGAATATGTATCTATATATATATTTGTATATTTTACGAAGCTAACTTTCGAATCACGAATAGACAATGCCATTACAAATGCCTCTTTTCTGCATAATGTGTTTAGAAAAATATTAATATTTAATTAAAAGTCATTAAACTTATAGGTTATGTGGCCCTACTGACTCCCCTTATCCCTGCCGTCGTACATGACGGGACAAGCATTTTAAAAACACATGTTTGGACACTGTTTTTACACAAATATAAAAATATTATTTCAAAGAGCAAGATTGTATTTACTAAATGTCGTCTTTACTCACGGACAATTGTAGGAAGCCTTTTTAAGGGTAATTAAATCAACTAACATGTTAGTATCCATTAAAGAAAATCAAATACAAAAAGGTTAAATTCTTGTATCAAATATCGTTTATAACGAGGTATTGTAATACCCTGTAAAAAAATTTATTAAAAAAACAATTATCTATATTGAAAATGTATATACTACAATAACTCATGAATTTGTGATTATTAATTCAAACCGATCGCTTTTCGATTTATTTTTTAAACGTGTTTCCTCTCCTTCCGACTACCGCCCTCGCCCCCAACGACTACTCTTATTCAAAAGGCTGTGTTTACTTAAAACTTTCATAGTGTGAAATTTCGCACGGGCCCACTGGTTGCAATTATTTGAGAAAGTTTTAATTTCGCGTTACAGAAAGTTCGCTTTGATCAGAACATAAGCAGACTTACCGGTCTAAATAACCCGCCAATTTCACCTAACTGAGACCATATACTTTACTTTAATACTTATCTAAAGCTAGGCTACAAGGTGTTTGCTGACTTTCTACAGGTAACCGCTATCATTTACTTTCCCGCAAAGTGATTACATTACCGATCATTGCTACTTAGATCTGTGGTGAATAGTAAATGCACAAACTACCTCATTTACAACCAACGTAAACTGTTTTACACTCCGTCACATTCTTTATATTTCTATAATTCCACTATAACACTGTAATTTACTTTTCCACTACACACAGTATGAAGTGATCGTTCTAAAATTTTTAACATTTTTGTAGATATTTTCGTTTTCTTACCATCTGAGAACAATAATGATAACTTTGCTAAATATAAAATTAGTTTGAAGATATTTTTACAAATATCTTGATTTGTTTAAATAAACAAATGCATTAATCTAACTTAGATATTATTTACTAAGTAAAAGATCAGTTTTTTATATTATTCAGCTGATCAGCTGATTTCATTGAACAGCTGATAGGCCATAATACGTTTCAGGTTATGTTGTTAAGAACTAGCAATATTAACGACAATTATTATAAACGTTTATATTAATTTCGAATGTATTATAAACAGTTACAACGTGCACGTGTTCTTCAATTAAAGAAAAATACCGAAACCAAACTATGCAAAAAAAGGTAACCTTTATTTAAATGAAATCAACTAACGAAAGAAATTAATGAAATAGCCTATAAAGTATATATGAAACAATATGTATACAGTATATATGAAGTATATGTATACAGTGTATAAGAAATATATATGTAATATATATACACACATACAGTAAATATATGAACGAAAGTTTTATGTAGAAGCATCCGCCAAAATAAACCGCTTTCGTATTGTAAACTTGATTCTGACCTAAATAGTTTACTGTATGAACGGAACAACAACATTAACATTGCAAGGTAGTTTTTCACTAGAAATAGACAAAAAACAGATCACATACCTTTTCTTAAATTTATCGAGCTACCGTCACTCCAAACATATAAACGTCTATATGTTTAGATATTTTTCGATATTTTTTCGTACATTTCTATATGCCGTATTTCCAGATATTTATGTACATTTCGGTATATTTTTAAATATTTAAATATATGTCTTTACGTTTCAATATATTCATATATTTTCGTATATATCGATATATTTCAGTAAATTTTGATATATATATTTCGAAATATTTATAAATATTTCAGTTAGTTTCAATATAGTTATATATTTTTCGATATATTTCGTACACTTCAATATATTTATATATTTCAGTAAATTTTGATATAATCGAAAGATATTTTAATATATTTCGGTACAATTTAATACGTTAATATATTTTTCGACATTTTTTTATACGTTTTAGTACATTTCAATATATTTCGTTATATTTTCATGTAATAGATTTATTTCTATATACATAGTTATATATAAATTAATATTGCGAAATACAGTATTTCAATGTATTTTGATATAGTATCTCTTTCGATATATTTGATAATGCGGTTATAAATCGATTTACTTAACATATTTCAACGATTTTGGATATATTTTACACAGATGAATTTATTTCAGTATATTTTGTTATAAAAAACCGTTGCTTTCTCATGAATTACCTCTCCAGAAGTTGGTGTCATTCTTGAAAAACTATTAAAAAAGTACTTTTTCAATTTCCGGAAACTCGCCGAATTTCATTGTTTTTCGTTTACTTGACCCACACTCGGGGTTGATGTATGATTATAATGTTTCTTTTTTTTACAAAAAAGAACACAAATAAATAACACTTTTATACAACGGGGGCAATGTCCTCAGGACTCCTCTAAAATCCGCCTATGCCGTTTATTGTCTATGGGAAATATTATTCCCTTAAAAGTCGTGAAAGCTGCACATTGACTGGGACAAGTGTTTCGCAAAGCTGACGCCATATAAGCAGTACGTGTGCACATCACGTTCACCTCCGGATGTCCAATAAAATAATTTATTTACCTACGTGATCACGTGATCAGAGGTGTCGCGACCTTGACTCGCTCAGCTCGGCGACAAGTGTTTAGGCGGTTTATTTGTTACCATGGTAACTGTACAATCCGAGCGTAGCTGTTTATTTAGTAGCGAAAAACAATAAACAGGTCATGCCTGTAGAAAATTATGTTAATCAGAACTGCGAAGCTTTGCCCGTACAGCGCTAGATTGCGCCAGTGTAGTAACACATTGGACAGTACTGCCAAGTTTTTGTACTCTAATTGTGAAGTGGTTGCACCAATTGGCAACACCGCTGCAACAAATCAGCATATGAAATACACCAATTAAAAAACTTTCCAATATCGATGAATTCTCTTGTTGTGTGTATGTGTGTGTTTGTGTGTGTGTGTGTGTGTGTGTGCGCGCGCGCGCGCGGGCTTGCGTGCTACTTTTGTAATTTTGGTCCGATTTTATTCAAACTTGACATAAAAAACTATATTTGTAAAAACTTTGAATGTTCATTATCCAATTAAATTCATTCAACAGTTTCAAAATGTCGGCGATTTTTAATTTAAAAATCCGTAACTTTTATAAATAACGATTAAATCTGATTTTACCATCGTAATCAACGTTAAAATCAGCATAAATAACTCATGAATTTGTGATTATTAATTCAAACCGATCGCTTTTCGATTTATTTTTAAACGTGTTTCTCTCCTTCCGACTACCGCCCTCGCCCCCAACGACTACTCTTATTCAAAAGGTTGTGTTTACTTAAAACTTTCATAGTGCGAAATTTCGCACGGGCCCACTGGTTGCAATTATTTGAGAAAGTTTTAATTTCGCGTTACAGAAAGTTCGCTTTGATCAGAATATAAGCAGACTTACCGGTCTAAATAACCCATAATTTCACCTAACTGAGACCGTATACTTTACTTTAATACTTATCTAAAGCTAGGCTACAAGGTGTTTGCTGACTTTCTACAGGTAACCGCTATCATTTACTTTCCCGCAAAGTGATTACATTACCGATCATTGCTACTTAGATCTGTGGTGAATAGTAAATGCACAAACTACCTCATTTACAACCAACGTAAACTGTTTTACACTCCGTCACATTCTTTATATTTTTATAATTCCACTATAACACTGTAATTTACTTTTTCCACTACACACAGTATGAAGTGATCGTTCTAAAATTTTTTAACATTTTTGTAGATATTTTCGTTTTCTTACCATCTGAGAACAATAATGATAACTTTGCTAAATATAAAATTAGTTTGAAGATATTTTTACAAATATCTTGATTTGTTTAAATAAACAAATGCATTAATCTAACTTAGATATTATTTACTAAGTAAAAGATCAGTTTTTTATATTAATTCAGCTGATCAGCTGATTTCATTGAACAGCTGATAGGCCATAATACGTTTCAGGTTATGTTGTTAAGAACTAGCAATATTAACGACAATTATTATAAACGTTTATATTAATTTCGAATGTATTATAAACAGTTACAACGTGCACGTGTTCTTCAATTAAAGAAAAATACCGACACCAAACTATGCAAAAAAAGGTAAACTTTATTTAAGTGAAATCAACTAACGAAAGAAATTAATGAAATAGCCTATAAAGTATATATGAAACAATATGTATACAGTATATATGAAGTATATGTATACAGTGTATAAGAAATATATATGTAATATATATACACATACAGTAAATATATGAACGAAAGTTTTATGTGGAAACATCCGCCAAAATAAACCGCTTTCGTATTGTAAACTTGATTCTGACCTAAATAGTTTACTGTATGAACGGAACAACAACATTAACATTGCGCGGTAGTTTTTCACTAGAAATAGACAAAAAACAGATCACATACCTTTTCTTAAATTTATCGAGCTACCGTCACTCCAAACATATAAACGTCTATATGTTTAGATATTTTTCGATATTTTTTCGTACATTTCTATATGCCGTATTTCCAGATATTTATGTACATTTCGGTATATTTTTAAATATTTAAATATATGTCTTTACGTTTCAATATATTCATATATTTTTCGTATATATCGATATATTTCAGTAAATTTTGATATATATATTTCGAAATATTTATAAATATTTCAGTTAGTTTCAATATAGTTATATATTTTTCGATAAATTTCGTACACTTCAATATATTTATATATTTCAGTAAATTTTGACATAATCGAAAGATATTTTAATATATTTCGGTACAATTTAATACATTTTTCGACATTTTTTTATACGTTTTAGTACATTTCAATATATTTCGTTATATTTTCATGTAATAGATTTATTTCTATATACATAGTTATATATAAATTAATATTGCGAAATACAGTATTTCAATGTATTTTGATATAGTATCTCTTTCGATATATTTGATAATGCGGTTATAAATCGATTTACTTAACATATTTCAACGATTTTGGATATATTTTACACAGATGAATTTATTTCAGTATATTTTGTTATAAAAAACCGTTGCTTTCTCATGAATTACCTCTCCAGAAGTTGGTGTCATTCTTGAAAAACTATTAAAAAAGTACTTTTTCAATTTCCGGAAACTCGCCGAATTTCATTGTTTTTCGTTTACTTGACCCACACTCGGGGTTGATGTATGATTATAATGTTTCTTTTTTTTACAAAAAAGAACACAAATAAATAACACTTTTATACAACGGGGGCAATGTCCTCAGGACTCCTCTAAAATCCGCCTATGCCGTTTATTGTCTATGGGAAATATTATTCCCTTAAAAGTCGTGAAAGCTGCACATTGACTGGGACAAGTGTTTCGCAAAGCTGACGCCATATAAGCAGTACGTGTGCACATCACGTTCACCTCCGGATGTCCAATAAAATAATTTATTTACCTACGTGATCACGTGATCAGAGGTGTCGCGACCTTGACTCGCTCAGCTCGGCGACAAGTGTTTAGGCGGTTTATTTGTTACCATGGTAACTGTACAATCCGAGCGTAGCTGTTTATTTAGTAGCGAAAAACAATAAACAGGTCATGCCTGTAGAAAATTATGTTAATCAGAACTGCGAAGCTTTGCCCGTACAGCGCTAGATTGCGCCAGTGTAGTAACACATTGGACAGTACTGCCAAGTTTTTGTACTCTAATTGTGAAGTGGTTGCACCAATTGGCAACACCGCTGCAACAAATCAGCATATGAAATACACCAATTAAAAACTTTCCAATATCGATGAATTCTCTTGTTGTATGTGTGTGTGTGTGTGTGTGTGTGTGTGTGTGTGTGTGCGCGCGCGCGGGCTTGCGTGCTACTTTTGTAATTTTGGTCCGATTTTATTCAAACTTGACATAAAAAACTATATTTGTAAAAACTTTGAATGTTCATTATCCAATTAAATTCATTCAACAGTTTCAAAATGTCGGCGATTTTTAATTTAAAAAATCCGTAACTTTTATAAATAACGCTTAAATCTGATTTTACCATCGTAATCAACGTTAAAATCAGCATAAGTATTCAGTGTAATTTGGAGTGCCACGTGTCTGGAATGCATTATAATCACAGCTTTAAAATGAGATGCCTATCATGACTGAACGACAAAACATAAAGGAGGGAAATGGTTTTAGGTTAAACATTAGGATGGGACATCAGTCACTGCCGAGCGTTAAGTTATTCGATTCAAATATGTACAAGATCCTTCACTTCTGGATGGGGTGTCCAGCCTCCCTCGTCTAGACTACCCCCTCCACATTCCTGACATTCTTCTCGATCTACCTGACTCAGTCAGCCGCCTTGGTGATCCAATTAATTTTGTGAATATGAAATTATAAGTCCATTGAATTTTTACGTAGGTATTTTTCTTTAAAGCACTACCCTTCGTACCTTGGTAAGCTACTGTAAATGTTTCCCAAATTTGTACAGTTATATTGACGTGAGTGACACGCGCGCGCGCACACACACACACACACACACACACACACACACACACACACACACACACACACACACACACACACACACACACACACACACACACACACACACACACACACACACACACACACACACACACACACACACACACACACACACACACACACACACTCACACACACAATATGTATATATGTATAACGCAAAGCACTCCGACTCATGTCTTGCTTCTTCTAATCCTCCACACCTCCCTCATCCTGTCCCCATGGATCCTCTTCCGCTCCTCCGTCCATTTTACCCCTGCTCTCTTTGGGATTTCATTCTCTGGGACCTTCCAACCGAGCATCTTTCTCCTGTATGTGTTCCTATCTTCAACGTCTGTTGATTCTATTTCTGCGTCATGTAGGACTTGTGCGATCCACGACGTTGTTGATTTGACTCCTTGTATATACTTAGGGATTCTATTGGCAAGTCTCGTTGTTGGTAGTCTACTGATGTGTCCATAGAACCGAAGCCTCCTTCTTCTGATATCTGCTGCCAGGTTCGATATCTTCTCTGTGGTCTTTCGGGAGTGCAACCTGTATCCATCTTCTGTTAATCTCGGGCCAAGGATCTTCCTCAAGATTTTGCGTTCTTCCTTCAAAATATCCTCCATGGTAGCTTTTTTGTGGAGTGCTAGCGTCTCGCTTGCATATAATACCTCCGGTTTTATGACTGTGTTGTAGTATCTGATTTTTGTGTGCGTCGACATACATCTATTATTGTAGATATCACGCGTTATACCAAGAGCCCTCTTCATTCTTAGTAGCCGAACCCTATGCGTAGCCTTCTCGCCACCTGTGGATTCAAGAATTTCTCCCCGATATTTGAAGTGCTTGACTCTGTTTATCTTAACATATTTTGTGTTTAGTTCTTGAATATTTAATTTTGTACAGAAGAATTCGGTTTTTTTAAACGAGATCTGTAGACCTACCCTCTCTGCACATTCCTTTAGGACTTCTATCTGTTTAATCGCTGTTGTTTCATTATCTGTGAGAATGGCCAGGTCATCTGCAAAAGCTAGGCACGCGATTTCTGTGTTGTCCTTAGGTCTTCCAAGTCGAACTGGTTTCCAGTGCCCTTCAATTTTTAATTCTTTCTCCCATTCCCTGATAACTGTGCCCAACACCAGATTGAAAAGGAGAGGCGAGAGTCCATCTCCTTGGCGAACTCCAGTTGTCATCAGGAAGGGTTTGGAAATTTCCCCCATAAATTTCACCTTAGCGATTGTGCCTGTCAGTGTTTGTTTGATCAGTCGCAGTGTTTTAGGATCAAGTTCATGTTCTTCCAGGATATTAAACAAAGATTTTCGATCAATGGAATCGTACGCTTTTTTGAAATCTACGAACGTACATATCACTGGGACATTCCTTTTAGCTTTTACTTGCAATATTGTTTTCAGGTTGAAAATTTGTTCTGTGCACGAGCGACCCGGACGGAAGCCTGCCTGGTACTCACCAATTCTGTATTCTATCTGTTTTTTGTTCTTTGAAGAAGACATGTTGAGAGTATTTTGTAAGTAAGTTGTAGTAAAGAAATTCCTCTGTAGTTGTTCACGTCTGTTCTGTCTCCTTTCTTGTGTAGGGGGTGAATAAGAGCACACTTCCAGTCATCCGGTAATTTTTCCGTTCGCCAGATATCCGTGATGATATTTTCTAATTCCTGTAATGAGTTCGGTCCGAGATTCTTCAGAAGTTCTGCAATGATTCCATCTTCTCCGGATGCCCTGTTGTTTTTCAGTCTATGTATGTGATCCTCGATCCTTGTGTTGGTGGTAACGATTCAGGGTAAGTGTCAGCACAGTTTTCTTTAGGGAACCGTCTGCTGGGTTTGGGGCAATTAAGGAGGTCAGAAAAATATTTTGCTAACTCCTGACAGTTTTCGTAATTAGTTAATGCCAATGTGCCGTCTTGTTTTCTAAAGCACAGATTTTGTGGTGTGTGCCTACGAATTTTTTCTGCAAAGGTCCTACAAAAATCTCGTACATTGCAGTTGCGGAAGTTCTCCTCTATGGAGTCCAGTTGTTAATTCATATACCTCCTCTTAATCTTCCTAATACTTTTAGCGACCTCTTTTCTAATTTCATTAAGACGTTGTTGACTTTCTGGGGACTTTTTACTGTTGTAACTTTGGAAGGCCCGTTTGCGTCTTTCCAGCGCACTTTCACATTCCAAGTCCCACCACGGGTGTTTCGTGTTCTTTTTCAATGGGATTAATTCCTGTGCTTTTTGTTTAATTTTTTGCAAAATTTCTCCCATGTGTCCACCTGTTCCTTTTCCCACTCCTCCCTTACGTTGGAGTCTTTGATACTTTTTGTATCAAATTTCTATAAACATTTCTTCTTTTGATGAAATTTTCCTGGAGTGAACTAGATTTTGATTCGTGTTAAATAATGATCCGAATCAATGTTTGCACTCCTACGGACTTGGATGTCATGTATCTCTTTTTGTACTGGGTATGAGATCGCCACATGGTCTATTTGGAATTCGCCATCTGCTGTATAGGTGATCGCCATGTCTTCTGTTTTCGTGGTGATTTTCTGAGTGATGTTGACATGATTCTCAAGTTGTTTTGCTGGCATAGCTCAATAAGCCTTATGCCATTCGATAAATATATCGAAATTTATATATAAATATAAATTTCGATATATTTAGAGATTTTTCGATATTTTTTCGCACATTTAAATATATTTCGTTACATTTCAATATATTTATATATTTTTCATATATATAGACATATTACAGTAAATTTTCTTCTCGGATTTTAGTAAATTCGAGAAATAAGTAAATTTATTAACAATTTTGAAATATATATATAAATTTCGGTACATTTCAATATGTTTATATATTTATTTTATTTATTTACTTATTGGCTTTATATATATATATATATATATATATATATATATATATATATATACATGTTTCTCCATAAGGATTTACATATATCCTGAAGAGTGTGGAAGTGCCTCTGTGCTCAGTATATATATATATATATATATATATATATATATATACATGTTTCTCCATAAGGATTTACATATATCCTGAAGAGAGTGGAAGTGCCTCTGTGCTCAGGATCTGTGCTTAGCTTAAAAACTAAGAATAAAACACTAAAACTTAGAACAAAACTAAAGTTTTGTACACATGTACACTATAGTATACGCCTGGTTCATAATTTAAATGTATTCATGAATTGTTTATTGATTAAAGTATTTCAATATTATTTTCTTTTTTGCTCTGTCAGACACTTTTAGATCTTTTAAATAATTCAGTAATAAATTAAAATATTTTATTTGAGTGTATATACAATTTTTTCATGTTTTTTTTATGTTTTGAATATGCAATGTCCTTGCTTTTTGATCTGCTAGTAGAGTTACAAAAAGTAGTTAGAAAAAATATATTTTTAGATATATTTCGGTACAATTCAATATGTTCAATATATTTTTCAACAATTTTATATATTTTAGTACATTTAAATATGTGTCGGTATATTTCCATATTATAAGTTTATTTCGATATACATATTTTTACAGAAATTAATATTTTGGATTACAGTATTTCAATATATTTTTAAATACCGATATATTTGATATATTTCGTTATAAATCAATTTACTTGACATATTTCAACAATTTTTGATATATTTTACATAATTCAATTTATTTCAATATATTTTATACTAGCTGTTACCCGTTGCGGCTTTGCCTGCAATTATAATGTAGGCTATAAAATTTATAGTCGATTTTCAAAATCAGAATAGATCATTTCATTTAAATATATTTCTATTTACAATATTATACGATTTATGGTTTTCGGCCAAGAAATATACATTTTTGCTATTCGATACTCTAAAACAGGGTCCTATCATATTTTAATAAAATACAGTATTATTAAAAAATCACTATTATTCAATTAAACTGGAATAATATTGTGTTTATCTCAGGTACCTAAACCGTGTTCATACCAAATTTAATCTCAATTGGTCCAGTAGATAAAGTGTGATTGAATAACAAACAAATAAACAAAAACAAACTTTCAGAAATATAATATGATTACCTGTTAACCGTCACGGCTTTTCCCGCAATCGTAATATACATTAAAGATCACGCATGACCGTGTTAGGACCAACAACCGTGTCAGTTAGGTTATGGTGTAATTCTTTTTTAAAATAAATGTTTTTTTAACGCACCACCGTGTTAGTTAAGTTATGGAGTACTCTTTAAAAAAAATTAAGGTTTTTTCCCGCATCACCATATTAGGCCCAACAACCGTGTCAGTTAGGTTTTGGAGTACTATTTTTTTAAAAATAAATAAAGGTGTTTTTTAATGCATCACCGCGTTAGTCTTAACAACCATATTAGTTAACTTATGCAGTATTCTTTAAAAAAAATATAAAGATTTTTCACGCATCACCATGGCCTAACAAACGTGTCAGTTAAGGTTTGGAGTACTCTTTAAAAAAAAATAACGGTTTTTTCACGCATCACCATGTTACACTTAACAACCGTGTCAGTTAAGGTTTGACGTACTCTTTAAAAAAAATAACGGTTTTTTCACACATCGCCATAATAGGCCCAACAACCATGTCAGTTAGGATATGTGGTATTCTTTAAAAAAATATAAAGGTTTTTTTACGCACCACCGTGTCAGTTAGGATATGAAGCCTAGTATTCTTTAAAAAATATAAAGGTTTTTTCACGCATCACCGTGTTAGGCCTAACAACCGTGTCAGTTAGGATATGTAGAATTCTTTAAAAAAATATAAAGGTTTTTTCACACATCATCGTGTAGGCCCAACAACCGTGTCAGGATATGTCGTATTCTTTAAAAAATATAAAAGTTTTTTCACGCATCACTGTGTTAGACCTAACAACCGTGTTAGTTAAGTTACTCTTTAAAAAAATATAACGGTTTTTTTTCATGCATCACCTTATTAGGCCCAACAACCGTGTCAGTTAGGTTAGAAGTACTATTTAAAAAAATTAATAAAGGTTTTTTAATGGATCACCGTGTTAGGCATAACAACCATATTAGTTAGCTTATGGAGTATTCTTTTAAAAACTATAAAGTATTTTTCACGCATTACCATGGTAGACCTAACAACCGTGTCAGTTAAGGTTTTCAGTACTATTTAAAAAAAATAAAGGTTTTTTTCACACATTACCGTGATAGGCCCAACAACCGTGTCAGTTAGGATATGTAGTATTCTTTAAAAAAATATAAAGGTTTTTCACACATCACAGTGTTAGGCCTAACAACCGTGTCAATTAGGTTATGTAGTATTCTAAAAAATAAAGGTTTTTCATGCATCACCGTGTTAGGCCTAACAACCATGTCAGTTGTTGACTTGTGGGACTTTTACTTTGTAAAAATGGAAGGTTTTTTGCGCATCACCGTTTTAGGCCATTCCAAGTAACAACGGGTGTCAGTGATATATTTCAGGCTATTTTAAAAAAAATTTTTATAAAGGTTTTTCTCATGAATCACCTTGTTAGGCCTAACAACTCCTGTAAGTTTGAGTTATACTTTTGTATCAATTTTTTATAAAAATTGGTTTTATCATGAAAAACCCGTGTGAAGTAGTATTTTGATTCGTGTTTACCGATCCGAATCAATGTTTGCACTCCTACGGACTTGGATGTCATGTATCTCTTTTTGTACTGGGTATGAGATTATGTTGGTCACTTTTCGCCATCTTTAGATTTGATCATGTCTTCTGTTTTCGTGGTGATTTTCATATGTTGACATGATTCTCAAGTTGTTTTGCTGGCACATAATAAAGCCTTATTTTAGTAATATAAAATATATATAAATATAAATTATGATATATTTGCATTTTTCGATATTTTTCGCACATAAATAATGTTACATTTCACTATATTTATATATTTTCATATATATAGACATATTACAGTAAATTTTTTACATTTTTTAGTAAATTGAAAATTAAACACAAAGTAACAAATTAAAGTCAATTTTGAAAATATATATATATATAAATATTATATATAGTACATTTCAATATGTTTATATATTTATTTTATTTATTTACTTATTGGCATATATATATATATATATATATATATATATATATATATATATATATATAATACATGTTTCTCCATAAGGATTTATATATATCCTGAAGAGAGTGGAAGTGCCTCTGTGCTCAGGATCTGTGCTTAGCTTAAAACTAAGAATCAAACACTAAAACTTAGAACAAAACTAAAGTTTTGTACACATGTACACTATAGTATACGCCTGGTTCATAATTTAAATGTATTCATGAATTGTTTATTGATTAAAGTATTTCAATATTATTTTCTTTTTTGCTCTGTCAGACACTTTTAGATCTTTTAAATAATTCAGTAATAAATTAAAATATTTTATTTGAGTGTATATACAATTTTTTCATGTTTTTTTATGTTTTGAATATGCAATGTCCTTGCTTTTTGATCTGCTAGTAGAGTTACAAAAAATAGTTAGAAAAAATATATTTTTAGATATATTTCGGTACAATTCAATATGTTCAATATATTTTTCAACAATTTTACATATTTTAGTACATTTAAATATGTGTCGGTATATTTCCATATTATAAGTTTATTTCGATATACATATTTTTACAGAAATTAATATTTTGGATTAGAGTATTTCAATATATTTTTAAATACCGATATATTTGATATATTTCGTTATAAATCAATTTACTCGACATATTTCAACAATTTTTGATATATTTTACATAATTCAATTTATTTCAATATATTTTATATATATTTAGATATACTTGAATTTTTAATACATTTTGGTATACAGTTTTGATATATTTGATAATTTTCTATATAAATTGTTATATTTGAAACACTGAGGCACTCTTAGATATATTTTATACATTTCGATTGATATATTTGATATATACCGATGTTTTTGTACATAAATCAACATATTTGATATATTAAACACTTTTGTTTATTTTTCATATATTTTGTTAATGCAGGTGATATTTTTCGACTACTATATTTTTAAAATCCAAATATGTATGTTTGTCTAAAATACAAAGACGTATTGTTGATTGTCAAGAAAGTTTGCATATATACACTTTAGATCAGGTTTTATTGCAATTTCAATAGTCAAATAGAAGTAACAATTACGTAATTATTGCAATTCAGCTGTACAATGGCAGCCATGCAGAAGCGTTCATAGTCTGAATCACTAACTTTTCGAACGATCTGCGGTATTCAAATATCATTCGATTATATATGGCTTGTTTGATCTAACAATACCTCGATATTTTTCATTCTCATTAACGATATGTATTTTATGTGATAATTTTTAAAATAACTTTGCAATGCGCGGGTAATCATCTAGTCTCTTATATAAATAAACCATTATTCTGTACTTTCCCTAATTCATTAATCAAGTTATAATAGCTTATTTATCACGGGAAAATTTTTAATTTTAGGTAAATCACGTGATGAATTACTTCCGCCGGACACAAACGCTTCCGGTCCAGAAAGAAAGCCAACACGAGTCTCTCCTTTACATCGGAATGCGTAAATCAAACGGCCGTGGGAACCGGGTACTTGAATAATCAGAAAAACCTGTTCCTTGAAATTATACCTCAGTTTGAAACAATGTTTTGTGATGAACTATATGTAATATATTACTTGGTGATTAAAGGTTTACCGGTAAACCTTTTATAGACTATTTTTTAGCGAATTTTAAATGAAATATAGTTTTTTGAGCGGCCATTATAGTAAGAACCAGACCCGGTACATGAGCGCCAATCATTGCTTCAGAAACCCTTTTTAAGAATCGCGGGAAATTATAGATTTATATATATATATGTGTGTGTGTGTGTGTGTGTGTGTGTATGCGCGCGCGCGTACGTGTTTCCATTTCTTACGTTCGAAATTTTGGTCCGATTTGATTCAAACTAGCACGAAACTACTAGATTTCAGAAATAGCTTGGCCAGGTTTCTTAAGCAGCAAAGATCGTTTAACAGTTTCAAAATGGCGGTCATTACAAATCTTTAAAAAACTGGTTTTACCATAAATCTGCAAAACGCGCAACAATGCTGAAATAGTTGTTTCATAATTTGTGTTTTAGAATATTTTTTTACGTTTTAAGAAAATCCAACACAAGTATTTTTCTTTGGTGCAATAACTCTTTTTACAGTGTCATTCTTTTAGGGGATGAATTCCGAAAAATGCTGAAATACGTGTTTCGTTATTTGTCTTTCAGACGATGTACATGACTGAATTCCAATGCAAAATTTTATACTCTCTTTTTACATTTTCTACCCCCTTTAGGGGATGAATTTTGTGTTTTAGAGTAATTATGTTAAGTTTCAAGAAGATTTGACCAAAGACATATTATACTTAATAAAAATTATTGTACCCTATTTGTATCCCTTTAGGGATACAAATATTTTTGAAAATCGTTTCTTAAAACAGCCCTTAATGGTGATACTAAGATATACCCTGAAAATTTTAAGTCTCTAACTGTTACAGTACTTTGATTATGAATCAGAGAGAGAGAGAGGGGACGGAGGGACAGACGGACAGACAGACAAACAGACAGAGAGAGTGTGTGTGGTTGTAATCGTAATAATACTACAATTTTTACAGTATGTATAATAAATAGTTCAGACGCCAAAGGTACTTGAGTATGCAAAATACATGAACCGCATTCTGTCAGTTGATACATGCTCAGAAAAGCTTGTTCATTAATATTTCGGATGTTGTCAGAAATCCTATTGGTCCAATTTTTTTATATCCCCCTCCATTCGGTTGAGCACATATATTGGAGCTATTTTAATGTCAATTTTTTTTCTTTATAATTTAAGTTAATAATAGGTAGTTAAATGAAATTATAACAAATTAATAATAAAATAATAATGAAATGTTTATTAAAAAAATATTCCATGAGAAAAAGCAAATTAACAGATACACATAAGAAAGAAATACAAGTATTTAATATTTTTACAATCTTTGTTTATACATTTGCACAAAGTAATACAGGTTGATTTAGATTTTTTTATTTACAAGCCATCGTTCAACAAACCGTTGCTTATGTTTGATGGCTCATCTGGAGACTGATCAACATTGTGAGGTTGATCTGTGTTTCAAAACCAGTCCAGGTGATCTACTAAATCTGTTGATTTCGAGTCTATGATGGCCGCTCGAATAGAAATTTGTTAGGCTTAAACTTGAAACGCAGCTACCTGTACGTTTTGCTCTGATTATAACGCAGTTACTGCTAATTGTTTAGAATTTGTTACGGAACGGAGAATAATGTGTGCACACAAACACACATTGTACTTCATAAGAAGGGCAACTGTGTAGCCTATTCGTGTGCTCGTGCTGTTTTGCTGTCACTCACTCGTGGCACACACTCGTCAGTGTGGTTTTATTTCACCCGTTGCCTATTGGCCCGAGTAACGGAGTAAATTGGTGTAACAATTGCAGTGGTTATTTAGCTTGAAACACCTTTCTAGTTAGGTAAGGTTACGTTAGGTTAGGCTAGTAAAATTCCAGAACAGCGTGACCAGTGGTAAAATATTTTAGTTAATTAGGCTGTTTCTAAAAATACACTCTCTTTTTTCTGAGTACAACAGTGAAACGATTTTTGGCGCTCTAAAAAACATTTTTTTGAACCCTGACCGCGTCAAACTTACTGTTTTAAATTCAATGCTAATTTATGTATTGACAAATTTATCTTACAACATCTGAAATTCAGACTTCAAAATCATAATTAACATTAAATACAAATATTGCTATTTTAAACTTTAAAATTATATTGAAATTTCGAAAATGAACCCTGTCGACCGTCAAAATGTTTGTGATTTCAAACTGCTAATTTATGCAGTTTTTAAAATTGACTACGATCATATATATATATATATATATATATATATATATATATATATATATATATATATATATATATATATATATATATATATATATACATATATATGTACATATATATATACATATATATTTAATTAAAGGCAAAGACGTTAAGGTTTTTTTAATTTTAAATGAATTTTGCTGGTTAACAAACTTGTCCAAGCTATATACCGTAATTGATTTACCATAATTATTATGGTAAAATTGGTAGTCTATCTTAACTATTCTACTTTTAAAACTGATTCGGTCAAGTAATTATTTAAGTCTTGTATACAATAATAATTTATACTTTCAACAATGTTTTTTTAGCAAATCTGCTGTTTTGGTACACATACCATTGTTTGTCACCAATGCTTGCATTGTGCTGCACTCTGGAGGGGAAACTTTATACGCCACCTGGAATTTTGTTTAAATATTTTTTGTAAAGCCTTAAAATGGAAAAGTATGAGATGTGAGAGTTCTGACGAATTGTAAGTACCTTACAAAATGCAGGTCCTTATTTTTGCTCGTCGCATAAATATATAAAAGATAGTGGAGAAAAGCGAAAGCTCCAGTGCCGCTAAGCTTCACGATTCATTCAATTGCTAAAGTGACATATGACATGTAGGCCAAAACAGCTGATTGCAGTTTCACTATGACATCGAGGTCAACAATGACAACGTGTTATTACAATAATGAAAGTGTATTGATATTACCGACAACGGCCTTCGTAATGCAGGACTACTTATTGATGGATTTAAATATTGAATATGCAGCCTAGATATGGCTCAGAAGGGCGTGATAACAGGGTCAAACAGGAACGCTTAATATTCAAATTTGAAGGAGCTTTTGTCTGGAACAGCTTGTAGTTCAGTCGGTTAAGTAGTGGACAGTTCGATAAATCTCAGACCAGTAAGCAGGATCGATTGTAGTTAAAAGATTGGATTTTTCCTTGTGTTACGTTGATTTTTGTGTGTCTGACATTTTTTTTTAAAAAGAGATCTTCGTAAATGGGATCAGAACTTAAAAAACAAAAATTACTATGCTGTAAAATTCTTTTCTTAAAAAATATTTTAGAATCTTAAAATCACATGTACTAGAATTTTTCTGCATCAATTCTTTAATTTATTTTAAGATTATAATAGCCTTAAAATTCAGGTATTATTTAATTTTGGGTTCGGGTTAACAGGTTATTATGTGTGTGGGGAGGGCGCGTGCGGGAGTGTGTGAGTGCATGCTTATGTGTGTGTGTGTGTGTGTGTGAGTGAGTTTTAGCACGTTCACGTTCAAAATTTTAGTCCGATTTAATGCAAATTGGTACAAAAATCGATATCGGTAATAGCAAAGTACGTTAACTAGCGAAATTCCTTTAAAAATTAGTTGAAATTAAGAAATTTTCGACGGCAGTCATGGTTCATTTCCGTATTTTCAATGTTTTTTGGGTGCTTAAAATGTTAATATATGCAAATTTTAATGCTGATTATGAAAGTGAAATCAGAACATCATAAAGAGTTAGATTAAGGAAAATACTTTTGGAAATTCGTTTCTATCACTTCAGCGAGACAGCTGCGTGCAGCGGTTAACTTTTATTTCAAATGCGGCTTGAATTACAATCCTTTGAAAGGAAACGATCCAATGAATCGTTACGGATTTTCAAGCAAAGATTAGAAGAACGTTCGAACAAACAGTTCCGTTGTTTGAAGTCATCAAATTGACCTCAAATTTTGACCGATATGACCTCACCTCCGCTCACTCTGCAGCCGCTACTGACTTATTTTGGGTCATTAAATCCTGCTTGTTTTGCATTTCGGCGCAGATGACGTCATAACTTGTATTGTCCTTACAAGTAGTAATGAAGTGAATTATTCAGTGTTGTGTTGTGTGTACTTCAGTGCTGTGTGGTTTTAATTGAAATCGATTGTGCGAACAAAAGCCAAGCGGAATCGTACTTGTCTATAAGTGTTTTACAAACAGGGTGTGGAAAGAGAATTAATATACTAGAAGTGAGAAGTGTAAAGAAATCAATTTATAGTTATTCTATTCAATATAATCGCTCGGTGATGTGATTGAAGCGAATTTTCAAAAGTAACTTTCTTACAATTTTGTTTTTTTTGTCCGATTTCACTGTCGTAATCACCATTAAAACCTGAATGTATTAACGTTAAACTTTTAAATTAGGACCTACACTGAAAATACGAAAATGAACCCTGACCGACGCAAATTTATTTTTTTTTAATTCAGTGCTAATTTCATTTTTAACGCTCATAATGACTTATTTTGAAACTGTTGGACGGATTTTGCTGGATAGCGAACTTGTCCAAGCTATTCCCGATATCGAGTTGCGTACCAAGTTTGAATTAAATCGGATTGAAGTTATAAATGTGAACGTGCTAAAACACTCACACACACACACACACACACTCTTAAAAAGTTATCAATAATTCAGAATCGGTGCTAGAATCGTCCCCGGGTCTGGGTCTTACCATGATGGCTGCTTCGTTACGTAATTTTTTAATGGGAATAGAATATGTAAGGCTAGAGGCGATTTTGAAATATAACCGCCAGCGAAGCTTATTTCCTTTAGTAACAGATAGCGCTGGGGTACCAACAGACTCTGTCATAACCTGCAATAATGATTTAATTTTATCGGTGCATTTTAACATCGATGTTCTTCTACGAATGTTTGTCCTTACCTTACCAGTTGGTAAGTCAGCTGACTCCGCAGTCCAGCGTCCACTCTAAGTATCCATCTTCCCCTCGACAGACTATATGAATTAATCTAGTTCTGGAGGCACCCCACACTCCTCGTCGGACAAGTCGGCAGCCCGGTCAACGCCTGCCTCTTATGACCCACTTCCACCCAACGACCTTCAAGGCAACGTACCCGCCTGGCTCATCCTCTAAGCACGCTGCAATCAGCTTATTTAATTGGATAATAACTAACGCACGAAACAGTAATTTTTGCCTGATACAATCGGAAGTTAGTAAAGGAATCTTGTAATTTACGACTACAAGAATAAACTACTGTATTTCCCGTTAAAAAAAATTGGCTCCGCCCTACCGCGCGCCATTTTGAAACTTTTACTTTTTCATTGAATACAGTAATTGATAAATTGTGCAGAAATATTACAAAACCTATTTCGCTTTTAATTATTCCTTCAAAAACACGTTTCGTAAGAGAATAGGTTCATCAGTATTTTCAGATTTTAAGGTACATCACTTGGGAGCAGACAAATCGTAACGGCGGTCAGGGTTTATTTTCGGTTTATCTATGAACTGTAAAATTGTATTTGGTAAAAGAAAGATACGATTCAAAAATTATGTTCACGTTTGGGCAACAAATACGTTCCAAAAATAGCTACAAGCGTACATCCAATCTTGTTAAAATAGTTTATATTCGAAAACGCATGCGCAATATCACTATATTTCACTATTAAAACACGTTCTATACCCACCGAGTAGTTCAAAAGTAAGAAATTAACACTAATTTTCTTACTACTAAACTGTCCTCACGTGACCTAAACAGGATATCCTGCGTGATCCTACAAATATCTTCATTGGACGACCACTCTGCAGGACGCTACCATGACAGGCTTTTTAATTTCCCAAGACTAAAGCAAAGAATACAGTCTAGGAATATAACGGCTTTCTTTTGACCTACCCAACCAATCCGTCTCGCAGATCTGGCATTCACTAATAACGCGAGCAATTCATTTTCAATACAACTTGTGAGGATACTGTTATCCAGTAGGCCTACGATGACGTCATTGTCCTCTTTTACGTACTTAACTGTAAGCGAATTTCTAAGGAAGAAGCTAGGCTGTAACGATGACTAATGTAGTAGCTGGATATTTACTATAATACTAACCGAACAGTAAGACCTAAATGTACTGGAATGATAACCCTTACGAGAGCTTTGTGAGCAGTCGCTGCTGGCGGCATCTTGCGGCAGATAGTTCAACTATAGTTAAATAGATAATAGTACTGGCTCTTTTCTCAAACGTCTTTAACACCTGTACTTACATCTTGCAGCGTTCGTAGAGGCAGATATTTCAACTACTTGGACTTTATCTGCTAATATCTAGCACGTTTTTCATAGTGGTACGTTTATATTCAATGTTAAGATCTGTCTTAATTTTAAACGCTCCAAGGGGAAAGATCATACGATTTTTTGTAAATATTACGGTTACGGGTTAAATTGGCAAAAAAGGTTACGAGCGATGTCGTGGAGGTGGCCAGGCAATTAATTAAGAATTTTCTTGCGAGGTCTAATGCCCTTTAAACTACTACTAGTTAAGGCTCTAATGTACCTGTCAATCATTGTCTTGACGTCCGTTGCAACGACCATCAAATTAAAGACCAGAGACCATGAAATGCGCAATAATTCTTGATCCTGTTACAAGTTTTGAGAGGTTGTTAAAAATTTTACGTATGCGCGCTTTGGAGTGTGGTTCGCAATTTTGGTTCGGTTCTATTAAGCGTGCAACAAAAATTTATTTTGATATCCTAGGCCAGTTCGTTACCCGATAAACTTCAAGTAGATCCTTTCAAAATGTAAGTCGTTCAAAACGTTAACAAGATGATCTTAACAGGAAAACGTGATTTTTTTAATCACCGTTTCCATTCGTAATAGTTCATTTTCTTTATTTTCGGTATGATTATGCAAAATTGGAACGAAAATCGATTTTTGGTGGACTAGTTCGTTACCCAGAAAAATGCAAATATGATACCTACCAAAACCTGTTAAACAGTTTCAAAATGGCGGCCGATTTAGATCTCTAAAAGTGTATAAATATTTGGTTAAAATTTTTATTTGCATTTACTATCGTAATCAGCGTTCAAAACTGCTTAAATTAATTTTTTTAATTTTCAAAACCTGTTTATATTTAAATGGCACTCATAAGTTTGTTTTCGTATTTTCAATGTAATTTAAAAATTTTTTTTAAATAATATATAAATTTTAATGCTAATTATGATGGTGGTGTTAAAACTTCACGAAAAATAATCTTTTGGAAATTCGCTTCCATCACGTCATCGATACAGCTGTGTGCAGCGGTTATATTTAATGTTTACTTCGCTTACCATTGACAAACACAATGTCGTAAGCTTTTTAACCACCAACAGAACTTCTCGTAAAGATTGATAACCTTCTACGCGCATGCGTGTGTACGCAGTGATTGTGAAATCCTTGTAACAGTAATTTTATTGCCAACGTTGGATTCAATGAACCCGATTTAATCCTTAATTGAGGATGTGATATTGTATAAGATTAAGGATTGCATGCGCTACGATGTGATACCGGATATGATTACGTACTCGACAGCCATTTTGTAAAAAAAAACTATAATAAAAACAAAATGGCGGCAGGCGACAATAGACGACGTGAGAGAAAGTGCGAGCTACGTGTTTTGTTGTGTTTTGGATAGTGTAAACAAATAGTTTCTTCTCGGGAAAATGTAACACCCAGATTTCGGTCAGGAGAAATTTGGATTTTAGTTTTGGCCTAGTTTTTGTAATTATTGCGTTTTGGTAAATTGCAAATTGATCGCCCGTTTTTCATTTATTTTTTGATAGTAGGGAATTACTAAAATTTTTTTTTAATTTTTACACAGTTTTGGCCAAACGCATTGACAGATTGTTTTGAAATTTTGGTACGAAGTTACCTTGTATAATGACCCGAAAGATGTGTTTGTAAGATTTTTCCGCGTTCAATTCCGTTTCAAGATGGCGGGTTTTGATTTAAAGTTGTGATTGTATTTGCTGGTTATTTCCTGTAATACTGGCCGAATCACCTGTCATAATTTATACCGCTTTATGGAGAAAGAGCAAGAGCATTTCTAATAAAATTGGTCAAGTAACATTTTTCGTTTACTGTTACCGGTTAAATTGGCGGGAAACGTTACGAGCGCTGTAGTGAAGCGCTCTATATATTATTTAAAAATAAACAGTGAGGTCTACTGTTCTTTGAACTACCAGTTTTAAAATCTAATAAAAACTTCTATTTACGTTAAAATTACTGAAATGAACCAAAAATATCAAATTATTATTTTATTTATTATTTATTTATTGGGTCAGAGTCGGAAAATTTTAAATTTTAATGCAGGTTTAAACGATAAAAGTATTAGCTTGTGAAATTAGATTTTAAAAAAGTGTAGGAAAAAATATCGTTTTTTAAATTTGAAACGGCGCCATTTTGAAACTGTTGAACGGATTTTGCTAGGTATGTAACTTGGTACAAGCTATTTATATTCATATATAAATACTACTACTACTACTACTACTACTACTACTACTACTACTACTACGACACGCACACGCGCGCGCGCACACACACACACACACACACACACACACACACACACACACACACACACACACACACACACAAGTAAAAACTACTTTTTTAACACAAAAGACCTGAAAACGTCAAGATCGATTAAAATCTTGAGATCGATTTTTTCCTCGTCTATAACTGTACAGTTTCTATACGTAGATAAATAGAACAGATATAATAGATTAAACATTTAATAACCCTTCTTGTAGCAATACTTTCCGTAGATTATACAAAGTAACTGAATGGTTCAGCTATATTAAAACATATTTTGTTACACGTAGCCTACATTGTGCAATAAGCAAGTTAAATATGAGCTAAGGATAACGGGTCTGTGGGTCCAGCGGGATTGTGCAATGGCGGACAACCAGGTTGTCCAAACTTACGGATTTATTACAACCAGGTCGTCCAACATTACAGATTTATAGTGCTTAGCCTCTCGTACAGCATTAGATGTCAATATATTTGAAAATAAATATCACCATACGCAGCTTACAGGTGAATAATTTCAAGACATTAGATAACTATAAACATTGGGATACACGAAAACCAAAATTAATAACAGAAGTTATCGTTGTTTTAAATCCGTTTCAAAATGGCGGCCATTAAAATATTTTTAAAAAATAATTAAGATTATGACTTATTTTTCTGTCCATTCGACTATTTACTTACCCCGTAAAGGCTACCGCGTTTCGAAACCTTATCGTTTCATCTTCAGACCGTAATACAAAGGTCAAATCCCTATGACGAGTTAGTCACAAAGTTAAACAAAACACACATCACAAACACTAAACACAATTACACGATTGTTTTGAAATTTCAGTACGAAGATACCGTGTATAATGCACGAAACATGTGTTGTAAGATTTTTTGCATTCACTTCCGTTTCAAGATGGCGGGCTCTGATTTAACGTTGTGATTGTAGTTGCTTGTTGAACGATTACTTAATCGTGTTTTCAATAGTTTAAGTTTGTGATGACCTCGACCGAGGGATTTGACATTTTGTATTACGGCCTAAAGATGAAACAGTAAGGTTTCGAAACAGCGGTAGCCTTTACAAGGTGAGTAAAATAGACCACAAGACGGAAAAATAGGTTATAATACTAATTATTTCAATATGTGGTCCGATGGCTGTGTTGCAATAATGCAATTTTAAAAAATGCATTAAAATTTTTTTTTTGGGAAGTCTGTTTTCACTATCGCAATAAGCGTTATCACTTGCATAGGTCAAAATTTTCAATTTTCAACCATTTGAATTTGACAGCGGTTAGGGTTTATTTTCGTATTTCAATGTAATTTTAAAATTTTAAATGCTAATTTACTCAATTTTTTGCATATTTTGATAATGAAATTGGTAGGTACAAAATGATTTTAAAATAGAAAATAACTTAGGCAGTGCGGGACTGGCCGACAGAAGTGACTACTTCTTTTGCCATGCCTGACTCTATACTTTTCACTATTATAATTATTTTTATAAAAATTTAGATGCATGCAGGAAAGGGTAACTCTGAAAATTATTTTCATATTAAATTTCGCGTGCGTGTGTATTGATACACAACTTAAAAATTAACTGAAACTGTCACAGACTATGAATTTGAGTATCTTAGGCTATATAAGGGACTTAAATAATTAATCAGTTTATAACCCTACTTTTGACAGTTATACTGTCTAAGTATAATAATAAATATAATATTTGTGATTGTGGCATTCAAAAATTCGTATAGGTCATATACATTAAATAATTTAACTACACAAATTTAGAATGTACACATTTTTTTTAAATTAACAAGAACAATAAACATAACCTCAATTGAAACGATATTGAAACTATTGTGCGAAATCAGCTGTTTAGAAGTAGTCACTTCCAGTCTAGATATATACAAGAACAATATATTCTGTGAGGTATGCATTAAGGATTCAAGCGTGACGCGAAAGCGTTTAAACCCATGTTTTGTCAACTGCGACCATACAAGTTTTCACTTTAAAAATACATTTAATTAATCACTAAACAAAAAAAAATAATGTGTTGTAATAATGTTGTTATAACAGTGTTTTGAATAATAATGTTCACTAGAGTGCGCGTATGGATGTGTTAGAGCGTTCCGTGACGGCAAACTGAATTCTCCCCCGTACCCCGCGATAACAAGTAGTCACTTAAAAATAATGTAATAATTATTCTTCTACGTTCAGAATTCCTACTGCATATAGTAAAATCGATGTTCAAGTCACGCTGAACAAAATTCCCAACAATTTGGACAACACACTGCTCCAGTAGTTTAAAAGGTCCATTTAGACGTCAGCATCTTTCATAATGACCCCTGATGATCACGTCCATCGGGCAACATCCTTTGTTCTTCTAAACATTAACATACTGTCATAATAACTGATATATGGCTTTCACAAATCCTGCAGTATCTGATTGTAAAGATGTGATCTAGGCCACAGAATACGTGCCGTCACGTCCTCAAATCCGTTAAAAATCCCCGCCGGATTTAACCCTAAACACCTACGTGCTATCGGTACGTGCTTGTTAGCGAATCATCATTGGAAAACGAGATATTGAAGCGATACAGCCATACCTGGGACCTTTTAAATTACCGTCAATCTCGATCTTTAAATCACTTGTTGTAAACATAGATAAATGTTTTGCGTTGAAAGTCAAAACTGAAAAATAATAATTTTAGAAAGGGAAGAGTTTTTAAAAACATTTCTCATTACACCTTTTAACGTTTATTAGTTTATAACTGTTTGTTCGAAATAATTGAAAAATAACCGCAACACGTAGTTGTTTCGCTGACGTGATAGAAGCAAATTTCCAGTATTTTTTTGCATTACCCTCTTTTTGTAACTTTGATTTAACCATCATGAACAGCATTAAAATTGGCTATTTTCAGTACGAAAATTAACCCGACCGCCGTCAAATTGAACTTCGTAATTTCAACGGATTTTTGGAATTAAAAATTATAATTTGTATAGTTTTAAAGCTGATTGCCATAGTGAAATCTGGTTTTCAAACATATTAATGACAAATAAGGTATGATTTTTAAAGATTTTAAACTACCACCATTTTGAAACTGTTGAACGATTTTTGCTGATTAACAAACTCTGAGTTAAATCGAAGTAAAATTGCGAACCTAAACGACCCTCAGAAAGTAATTTAGAGATTAGGATACGCGCTCATTTCAAGATCCCGGGTCTCGGTCTTACCGTGATAGCTCATTTTTCCTATAGTAATTATAGCTCTTTACAATATTTTTTTGCTTAACATCGTCCACCGAGTCCAGAACACAATTATTATTTAGAAGATAGACACCTAAGGCCTCTTTCCAATTACGTCTAATGACAGTTTACAGAAACATGGTAGAACACAAAAAGGCGACTGTGGATCACCCTTGGACACTATGTAGACATATACACACCTTTCGGCTTCAGGTTCTACTAATTTAGCATATTTAAAAGTAAAATAACTTAATAATAACGGTTGTACAAATAACAACAAACATATTGACACTAGAGAGTGGCTGTCAATCAAATGCAATAATTAAACTAATGTTCTTAAGGTTTGCAGAATTATTTCTGTTTACAATTACGGGACCATTCAATAGACATAATCAGCTGTGAAGGCAAAACAACTGGTAAGAGGGTTACCTGGGATCAGCTGATTAAGAAATATTCTTTTGTTTATAACCTCAAAATCTCGTTTTAAAATTATAAGTTCAGTTGAAGTTTGAAAATTAGTTGAACTGCGTCAGTATTTCGTTTTTAGTGAACTGAAATCAAAAATTTACCATTAGAAAGACTCCCCCAAGACCCTAGACTTTGAAATAATAATTGTTTCTGACAAATAGAACATTTTGAAGTTTAGTTAAAAATGATTTATATTTTATTGGGTGTGTTAGCAATATAACATTCGTAATTTTGCTTTGATTTCATTCAAATTGGACGCAAAAAGGATTTGGTTAGTAGCTCGAACAACCAAAAAAAACCCACATAAATTAAATCCACGTATAAAAAATCCACATAAAAGATCCACGGTAAATTAACGTTTTAAAATACATTGAAAATGAACTCTGACCGCCGTTAATTTAAAATAATTACTTTCGAAGAGAAAATGTAATTTATTACAAATACGGGAAACTGCCTTAAGCAAAATCTGAAGGAATGATTTTGAGAAATTAGGCTAATATATGGTTTCTTTGACAGAAGCTTCCATGGTAGGGTGGAAAAAATGAATGTAGGAAAGGTTTGTTTATTGATTTTCATTATTTTTTAAAATTTGGTGACACTACCGTGTCATTGCAGTTTATTGGTCACTGTAGTTATTGGAAACGACATTAGGGTAAGACCCAGAACCGAGATGTTAAAATAAGCGCAGATTGTGACCTCTAGATCACTTTTTGGTCGTTTATACAGCGCGCGCGCGTGTGTGTGTGTATGTGTGTGTTTTTAGCCATTGACCGAATAATGCAATTTTGTGGGTGAAGGCGGTTGTTTGGATAATTTAACTTACAGAAGAGCCTCCCTGGATATGCATATTTTTGAAATATTACCTTCAGAAACTAACACTCTTTGTCTGTTTTGAGACTGATTTAAAATAAGTGTAAAAATTTACTCTTATCAAAAATCACTTAATTTCTTTAGATGCCTAGTTTTTAAAACTTTTGCAAAACTGGCTCCATTTACATAACTAGCATAAAAAGTGTTTATGGTAACAACATGGACAAATTCATTAATCAGCAAGATTCGTTCAACAGTTCAACAAAATGGCGGTCATTTCAATTCTTTAAAAAAGTAAAAATTGTTTTAAAATCTGTTACGACCATCATAATAAACGTTAAAAATTGCACAAATTATTAATTTTTAAAAATCCTTTGAAATTTGGAAATTTAGCTTAAAGAGGTCCGAGTTCAATTTAGTATTTTCTATAAAATTTAGTAGTTTAATATGCAGACTTAAATGCTGTTTAATCAGAGTGATAAAATCAGAGTAAGTGTGAGAGTGCAGTGTTAACGTCGTAAGTGTAGTGTTGTAAGTGTAAGTGTGTGTTAGACTCGGGTACCGCGAGGGACGTCTAAATCCTCTCAATAGGTGCAGCTAATCTGCACCCCCTGCGGGATCAGAGTTTCTAAAGGAGGATTAGATAAAATATACTTTTAGAAACCCGCTTCTATCACGTCAGCGAGACAGCTGCATGCCGGTTATTCACTTTCCCAGCAAAATTCCTGCTTACAATTAACTGCTTACATTTGTAAATTGAATCTTAATTGGATTTAATTTATAAACTTCCTTTCCGTTAAGTTAAGTAGACAGCTGCACACGGCGATTATTTTAATAGAGATAACAAGAAAAGAACAATAATTTTATTCAACAACAGTAATTCCGGAAGGACACGTGGAACGTCCATGGCCAACTGGTAACTGCAGCGGTCATCTGTTCCTCCTGGTTGCATCACTGCTCTTCAGTGCACGCACTCACATTCGTGGCGCGGTCGGTTGTTGGACGTTACATAACTTGAAAATAAGTAGATTAAAACGATAAGCCTCATCCCACGTAACACAAATAAACATTCACCCACTGATCAATATGTGTGGTCACAGGCCTGGGATGTGTTGGGAGACTATCGTGTCGTGCTGTAACAGCCTAAAAATTAGAAAATAATATCACATACGACTTTCTATCACGTGGTGTGAAACTCAAAACATTTTACTACAAATATACGAAATTAAATTCTGGTAGAAAGAAAATCAGTAACCTCTTTTTATCTTATATTTTTTTAAATATCGTAAATATCAAAATCGTAAATCTTCAATTTTAAATGTACGCTTAAAAGAATATCGGATGTTTTGTCGATATGGTTAAAACACCAATCGGTCTGCAGCGTCTCTGAATTGTGCACTTCAAGATTCTTAGTTCGAGCTGCAGTTACTCCCGTTATTTATTACTTACCGTTAACGCTGATTCTTCGTGCTTATTAGTTAAAAGTGTGGACGTTAAGCAAAAATTTTAAAAACATAAAAGACGATCGATTTTAACACTAATTTCGATGGTGATCACAATTTTGTTTAATGTCTTAAAAATAAAAAAAGTTAAAATTTTTAACTGAACACACAAACACACACACACACACACACACACACACACACACACACACACACACACACACACACACACACACACACACACACACACACACACACACACACACACACACACACACACACACACACACACACACACACACACACACACACACACATACACACACGTGCTTGACTTACTATGCGAGCTCCTATAACACACTTAGCCATTCCGAGTTCCACCACTTACAGTAGTTTTACGAAAATTCCCCATTTACTTTTTCTTCTAAAATTTCCTTGCACACACACACACGCGCGCGCGCACACACACACATACACGCGCGTTCGTACACACACATACACAACAAGCACGCACGCACGCAAACACACGTACACGTGCACTCGCGCGCAACACACACTTGCTCGAATGTTATGTCAACTCGCATTTTAGAGATAAATTTTCTCCCAATCCTGACAAAAGCATAACCACTCAGACGTAACTTCGTACTTCTTTTATATATTATCTTGTACGTTATAACCAAATAAAACACAGTGTGTGTAATATTATAGCACGTTCCAAAGTACGAAATGGTAAGTTTCAGTGAGAGGTGAAGTGCTCGATGATCGATGCGACTAAGGCACCGGTCTGTTTGAATCGGTTTTCAACTGCGTACATAAAAGTTTTTAATTCGAGCCGCAGTTACTCCCTTACCGTTAACGCTAATCCCTTATTAATCTAACTGGCATAAAATACGATCATTATGAAAAAAAATTTAAGTAAAGAGAGTTTCTCTTCTGTGTCATTTTTGAAACGGGCCTTGAGATGTGTTTCAAAAACATCGATCCGAGAAGACATCGATCCGGCCAATGAAAATTTTTGTTGTGCATTCTTATTTGTTAGGAGTTGTAAGTAACCTGTTTAATAAATTGTTCCTCTAAAGAGAATCATTTAATTAGTGTCTGTGCTGAAGTGGTGATTACGTTTCTCGAAGTCTAGACAACCGCGGCCCGTATTGTTCCAGTGTCGTGACACCGTCCTGGCCTTGAGGAGGAACGTGATCATAACGCGAGTTCATGGCAACGAACCTGCTACGTGCTCTTAACCGCTTCCGTATCCGTTTGTTTCTTCAAAATCTGTCGAGAAAATTACCACGCGCACAGTGTAACTGTCACCTCACGATCTTAAGTGGAGACGTGCTGAAGACCATTTTGCTCAAAGGTTAAGCAGAGTTTGGTGTTGGGTTTCATTATTGTGTTGTGTGACAGTTAGTTTTCACCATCATAATCAATGGTAAAATAGCTGTCGGGTTCATTTTTAATGAATTGCCATTCGAAAACATCCACCAACCTGCCAACAAAGAATAAATGCCGTTTTTGATCTCTAGATTATTTGTGTGCGCGAATGTATGTGTTGTGGTGTGTGTGTGAGAGAGAGAGAGAGTACGCGCGTGTGTGTGTTGTGTGTGTGTGAGTGTGTGTGTATGTGTTTCGCACACTAAGATTCAAAATTTCAGTCCGATTAGATTCAAACTTGGCACGGAAATCCTTTTTGCTAATAGCTTAAACAGTTTCGTAAACCAGCGAAATATAGCCAACAGTTTCAAAATGGCAGCAAATTGAAATGTGTAAAAACTCATTTTTTCCTTAAATTTTTCCTTAATATTTGTCCTTAAATATTTTGAAAAAAATTCACCACCGTAATAAGCGTTAAAAACTGCGTACATTATCAATTCGAATTTTCGAAAATCCGTTGAAATTAAGAAATTTTATTTAACTGCGGTCATTGTTCATTTTCGAATTTTCATTGCTGTTTTGAAATTTGGTACGGAGTTAATTTGTATAAAACCCGAATTAGATACATGTAAGATTTTTTCCAATTCAATACCTTTCCAAGATGGCGGGTTATGATTCAACGTTGAAGGTATAGTTACTAATTATTTCCTGTAATATTGGATCAACGACAAGACCTATCATAATTTTGACCGCTTCATGGAGAAAAAGCACAAAAATTCCAATAAAGTTGGTTCAGTAACATTTTCCATAAATATTACGTTTAGCTTTTAAATTTATAGAAAAAGTTACGAGCGCTGTCGTGGAGCACTCTGTATATTCACGATATAGTGGATATAGTGCGAGGTCTACTAGTTTAGACTAGTTTAGAATGTTCTTTGAACTGCTAGTTTATAAGTCATCATAGTTACTATCACATTGTTGTGTGTGTGTGTGTGTGTGTATTTGTGCACCTTACTGGAGGCTAAACGATTTTCATGAAATTTAAGTCTGGTTTGCTTGTTTCTCAGGACCCTTCAAAATTGTTCAAATAGGCTCAAACGTTTTATTCCAATTATCCTTAAATATAATTCATAAATTTTTAAACAAAGAATACAAATAAAGTCCGAATTTTGGGAGATATCGATAAAATTTGATAATCTGCCTATTGTTTTCAAAATCGATTAATCAAATTTCTTCAAATTTGTAATAAAAATACATAACATGCCAGAAACCAAAATAATATGACTGTACGCAGCCCAAAATTAGATGGTTTCCCCGGAGTTTTGACGGACGCTTTCTTACCAACAATTGAATGTATAAACGTTTGTGATATATTTTGCTCCAATTATTCAAGTATAAAAACGAGTGGATCAAACTAAACTTGTATTTCCTGTTCTCTGTTTAGATACCATGAAGTGTGGCGTGACCATAGTCGACGACCTGCTCACTCGAAGCTTCTACAAGCTGGGGTTGATGGTAGGGCGTACTCCCGGGTACTTCCTCATCGTACCGCTGTTGCTGACAGCCCTCTGTATCACCGGCTACCAGAGGATACACTACGAGATGGACCCGGAATATCTCTTCAGTCCGGAGAAAGGACCCGGCAAGACGGAGAGAAATATAGTGGAACATTACTTCAAAGTGAACTACACCAGTCGTTTCAACCCTACCAGGATAACACGGCCTGGTGAGTGTTGAACAAAGTGCTTACTTTATTAATCGAAATGGTTTCTAACTGGTTTTGTTTAAATATCTAAACAACAAAGTATTACCTAAGCTTTTATTGCTTAAAAACATTTAGTTTAATTTTTTGAGATTATTTTTGAGATTTGATTATCCCTAACCTCATGATCAAAGGATCTATTGTGCAACTTAGCCTTTTGGATTATAATTCAGTAGGCTGGCGCCCTTAATGACTTTTAGTAGTCCACTGACTAGCTCATCCTGCTGAAGTTTATCAGATCCATGAAAACCAAATACCCTTTGCCTCCTGCTGGAAGAACCTCAAAATCATAGATTATGTAGGGCCTGCAGTTTCCTTTTTCCCTCTGCATACCCACTGTTCTTCCATGGTATATTCCCATCCGGTCCATGTATCCTCATATCACAGTGTCGTGTAAAGTATACCATGGTTTGTCTTTTGTCCAGGATCTTAATATTCCTGACTGACAACCCTCCAGTCTTGAAGCATAGTCCTCATGAAATTCTATCATCGCAGTCAACTCAAAAAGAGTTGTTTCTCACACCCAAGGTTTGATCTATGGAAGTTATTCTGCTTCTAGGTTTCATTGGAATCCCCTTTGCTGCCTTCTCGCTTCTCATTTTTTTGTTTCCAATAAACATTCGTACATCTACAAGCGTCTGATTGAGCTGTTTAATACCATCTCTTACTTCTTCCTCTGTTAGTTCTGCTGGAATTCACTGCTTGTGAGTTCATTGGTTTAGATACAGCCCAAGTTTTCTCTCCCTCCATAGTATTTTCACTCTCGAGGACTTGCCAGTTCGACACAGAATTTCTAAAGCAGTTATTATCTTACAGTACATTATGTTTAACCAAATTAGATAATAACAGAATGCATTTTATTAAAAACTAGTTAAAATATTCAGCGTTGTTTTTTCGGGTCTGGAATTTTTCTTTTATTACGAGCGTAAATTGTGCAAAATTTTACTCACAGGTCGGAAAAAGGGGTTAAGGATGATTGAATCTTGAGTTGAACGAATCTTGAGTTGAGGGTGATGTAACTTTTCTCTTATTTTTACCAAAGTTGTGCGAAATTACAATAAGTACCATAATTCTATTTTATGGAGTAGGAAAAAGTGATGGAGTTGTTTTCGAAATCTCATTTACCGATCCGATTTACTTTTATTTTTAAAGTCAAGAGTGCAAACCTACTTTCATCAAGAAGTAGTTCTGCTTTGAGTAGCGCCAAAGGCGACAAAATGTGACGTTCCTCTTGTTTTGAAGGTCAAGAAAGCAAATTTTTATCAGATTCTGAATAAAATAGTAGATTTGTATGCAAAACAAGCATACAGAGATTCTTATTTACATAGAAAGATTGTTGCAAAAGTAAGATGGACATTTTACAAAAACTATAAAAAATAACTGTATCAACTCGACCGTTCAGCATTTGGTTTCTGTATTTGTTTGTCGAGCAGTTTTGGCAAACCACGTAGAACGATTGTTTCGAAGTTTCAGATGAAGGTACTTTTTGCAAAGCCTAAATGTATAAGATTTTTTTCCCATTCACTTTCGTTTCATGATGGTGGCCTCGGATTTACGATGACGAGTGTGCTCAGTTTTGGCCCAAACATCGACCTATTGCTTTGAAACTTGGTACGAAGCGAAAACAACGTGTGTGTAAGATTTTACCAATTCTGTTCTTTTTTCAAGATGGCGGCCTCTAATTTAACGATGCGAGTGTACTTGCTGACTATTTCTAGAAATACTAGCATGACTGCTTCAAGCAGACAGATCGTAAAATGTATGGTAAAGTTGGTCCAGTAACATTTTCATAAATGTTACAGTTACCAGTTAAATGGGCAACAATCAGCTGTTCTTTGATCAACTAGTTAATTGAATATGAGAAAGTCTGTGTAATGTACAATATTCTTTGAAATACCCGCAGAACTGTGTTATTACTTCGCGAGACACCTGCGTGCGTGCTTCTGTTATCCACTAGTTTCACTTTGTACAGAGAATGTAAGTGTTTACACAAAATACACGACCTTGACTTATAAACTGAAATAGAAGCGGCCTTTCTCCGGCATCGGGAAGTTTGGTTAACAATAGCTCGCAACGTTACTTTCTTCCGTTTGTCGAACATTCTTTGACGGAATTTGGAATTCATAGCATTCTATTGTTGTGCGTCGTTTTTTTAACGAATTCCCATTGACGAAATGAGCTAATGTTACAGCAGTTATGGTAACGTCTAGGCCCGGAACATGACACCGATCTTGGCTTCTGAAATTCGTTTGAGGAGTACATTAAAATTTGACATGTATGTGTATTCTAGCGTTCGCAATCTACTGCCCATAAAATTGATTATTATAATTACTTGGTTAAGTTCGTTGTCAAACAAAATCGGTTCAAACGTTTTATAATGACAGAATTTCATAACCTTAAATATTAGAGTTAAAATCTGCATGAATTGGCATTTCAAAAATTAGAAAAAAGGTTTGTATTTTGTTTTTTCGATTTAGCCTACTCCTGAATGTAGCCTAGGTTAGACTAGGTTAGGTTGAGTTAGGTTAGGTTATTAAATTATGTTAGGTTACGGAGGTTATTTTTCAAATTTGTATTTCAAATTTGCTACACTGGCATGAGTTATGAACCTATATATATATATATATATATATATATATATATATATATATATATATAAAACAACCTACAAGATTTGTTTGGGTACTTACGGATTAAATATGACCAACATTTGATCAAATAGTTTGATTCCTCTCAGTTTTTATTCTTAGTTTGAAACGAAAATATTAACAAACAAAAAATATTTTTGTAATATAGGCAAACTTGCCAAATTTACCGAACTTTTTCCACTCGTTTAGTCTCCAGCAATGTGCCCTCATAGAGATCCCCAAAATGACAGACATCAAGAACAAAAAACATTTTTTGAACTATCATAAATAAGAGATTATAACGAGATATTAATATAGCTTTGGTTTTATGAGCACGTAAACAATGTTTTTAATTTTTTTTTTATTTTCCAGGACGTTTCGGCCGTGTAATCGTTATCCCCAAGGAAGGTGACAACTTGCTTTCTGTAGAGGTATGGAAGGAGCTCCGCATCCTGGATGGGATCATCAAGAACACGAGTATAGTGTATGGAGATGATCACGTGATTTATACGTACAACGATATTTGTGCTCGATGGGTCGAGAATTGCTTTGAGAACGATATATTAAATATCGATTATATCATAGAAGAGGTGAGTTAGAGATGGTGTTATTAGAGAACTTCCATTGGAAAGTAAGCTATTTGAGTAGCAAGACCCAGATCCGATCAAGTAGCTTGAATGACTGTCTAGTGCAGGGTTCTCAACCTTTTTTTCTTCGTCGACCCCTAAATAATTTTTTTTAATTCCGTAGACCCTATATGTTTACAATATGTTGCACAAATATCACCACAAATGAAGTTTTTATTAGGAGCAATTCAGTAATACAATTTTTTTTTAATAATTTATATTTTGTATTATTAGATATACATTAAAGATATAGTTATGTTTATAGAAGCAGAAATTTTAATATATATATATATATATATTAAATTCTCATATAAATCACATAAATACATAACATTTTAATGAAATGGTTGCGGTTGATGTCATTCGATTGTCTTACTTATAACTGGGGAATAGTTGTTAATATTAATTGTGAATCATCACGTTCTGATATTTTAAGAGGTTAAAAATTAAATTTATTTCATCGACCTCCAATAGATTCCCTCGAATTCAATCGACCCCCTTCAAAGTTCAATAGACCCCCCAAGGGGTTCACCCCGTAAAGAACTTTGTAGATCTTTTGTGCCCCTTTCTGTATTCCTCAATCGCTCAGTTACAGAACCTAATGCAAAACCAGTATTTTTATAAAATCTACGATTTGGAGATGATTCAAGGTGGGTAACTCTCCTACTTCTAATTGGTGACTTCCCAATTTGTTATTAAGGCGCTTGCTGTGCTAATTCACACCTTTATGACAGTTTGTGCCCCATTTGGCCAGCTTTCTTCCAATGGCCAACAACTTTTTTCCATGAAGAAGCTAGGGAAATGATGTCCGCCCAGACAGAACCCTGCATGGATAGGAGATCTCCTGGTATTCCACGGTTCTATTTGTCATACATTTCTTCAAGCACGGGGCGCTTTACACTTTAGAGTTAGCCACGTTATGAAGAATAGTGAACGTGCGGGTGTGTTGAGTAGATGAGTGAGAGCAGTATGAGCTAGAGGTACGATGGGGTCGCTAAACCCATCAGCAGCTCACTTCAGTTGCCTCCGCTGGCGGTAAAAGGGCATATACGTACTACAATTGTAATTCACTAATTAAAATAAAAAGTCAACAGATGAATGAAAGTTGACCAATGATTTGTTCTGACTCCCGCTTTCTAACTAATAAAATATTATCAGTACTAGATATAGGAATATATACAGAACGCTTCAGTCTATATAATACAAATTATGTTAGAGGCTTTGCACTTCAAACACTAGACTGCTCCACTGTACCAACACATCGTGCAGTGTTGTCAAATAACTTACTTTACATATTCAACACTAGGGATGAGATAGGGTATGATGCACCAATTGGCAACACCACCTCAACAAATCGTAATATGAAGTACACTGTGTGATCTATTCTAAATTTGAACTGTAAAGCCTTCTATATAATTCAGATTTCTGAGTCAGAACAACGGAAATTTTGAAATTGTCGCAGTTAATTGTTTATAGGCTATACCGTGTGCACTGACTGAACAACTCACGCACTCGCACATCTAGGCTAAAGCGTACTAGTTAGGCTAAACACGTAGCCAGCCTTGCTTTCCTGAATGTTGCAAGACGTGTTATTGGGTCGAGGTTCGGCTTTTTATTGATTTTTCCCCGGATGCGGAGCGAACGACCGATTATGCAGATTACATTAAAAACCAGTTCGACCACTTTGCCTTACATTTTTCTTTCCTGTTTTAGTGACTTATTTCCACACTTTTAAAATGGATTTTTAAAATTAACTCGGTAGTAGTTTTAACAGCATTGTTTTAAGATTTACACAAAACTGTTTGTGGTCGTGACGAAAATCGATTATAAACTTTTGATATAATTTGTTAAACGATTTTTAATTTTTGAAGTTTTTTTATTGATCTTTTTTAAATCTGTCCTAACGTTTTTCATTATCTTTCGCTAAAAAACGTAAGATAAATAACAAAATTAGCTGTTTTATTAAAAAACTGGCATGTAATTTATTAAAATAATTTTCTGCTAAAACTGTGGCCGTATGTAAAAATAGATGTCTCTCTGACGTGATAGAAGCGTATTTCCAAAAGATTTTTTTATCTTAACATTTTTTTAAGTTTTGGTAGCACCATCATAATCAGCACTAAAATTGCATTTTTAAACTTTCAAAATACACTGAAAATACGAAAATGGATTCTGAACGCCGTCAAAATATTTTTATAATTTCAACGGATTTTAAAAATTAAAAACCGTAATTTTTTCCCTTCTTAACGCTGGTGAAAACAGATTTTTAAAAATTAAAAGTGTAAATTGCCGCCATTTTGAAATCGTTGAAATAATTTTGCTGGTTAACGAACTGGTTCAAGCTATTATGATCGTCAACTTCTGTATCTTATTTAAATAAAATCGAACCAAAATTGCGAATGTAATCATGCTTACACATTTTATATGAATATATAATTTTCACGCCCCTCAAAAAGTGATCTAGAGGATCTAAAAGGATCAGCACGCATTTCAAAAATCCCGGGTTTTGGATTTTCCATTATAACCACTACGGTTATAGGTTTCTCCAGAACCTAATTTTTACTGAAAAATTTAACGAGAAAAAGTTTTTAAAATGCTTTTACAGAAAATAAAATCGAAAAAATACAATACAATACAATGCAAAATAATATACAATGCAAAACACAAAACAATACAATACAAAACACAAAACAATAAAATACAAAACACAAAACAATACAACACAATACAAAACACGAACAATACAAAACGCAAAACACAAAACAATTCAAAAAACAATACAATTCAACATAAAATACAGCACAAAACACAAAAAATACAATACAAAATACAATTCAATACAATACAATACAAAATATAAATCTATTCATTAACTTAACAGATCTATAGATTTAAGATTCATTTTATTATTGAATGCCACACTTCTTTCACAGGTTGTTTTATCTTCTATGTACAGGTGGTGAACAAAACGTTAAACCTAACCTTCCCCATCATGTTTAACCCTGTGACTTGGGACGCTCATACTTTTCCCGTGTACTTCGGAGGCACCGTGGTGAGCGATGACGGCATCATCATCAGTGTGCCCTCGCTGCAGCTGGCCTACTTCGTCACCGCTGACACTAAACTACAAGACGACAGGTGAGTTAGTTCTCAGTTTGTTTTGTGATTTTATGTTTTGGTTATGTGACTAACATCGTTTATATATTAATACGCTAAGCATTCCAATCTGTTTTGTACCAAAAATAAAGACCGGCATTATTGAAACTACGTATGGGGGTACCTACAGGTTCGTCAGAACACCAGGGAACTCTCACGTCTCATAATTCACCATTTTACGGCTTTACTGTAAAATAAAACTGACTTAAAGCCGATGAAAGTCCCTGTAAACAAAATTCCAGGAACAGTATAAAGTGTTTCCTTGAGCGTGCAGCACAACGGGGACAAATAAATCATAGGTGATAAATAATTTGTGTGTGTACCAAAACAGCTGATAACTAAAAAAAAAACATCGTCGAAAGTAATATTTAAATTATTAGGGCCTACTGTATCCAAGACTTAAATAATTACTGACTGAATCAGTTTTGAAAATAGAATCGGCAAGACAATCTAGGCCAGTTATATTATGTAAACCCTATTAAATAAAAGACTGCCTTTAGTAAACAGTAAATACTGCAGCCTAATTTAGGCATGTGATGTAAATTCCGGTTATAGTCATTTATAAATAGTTCAATAAGGTACAATGTTAGAATTTAGTCATAATTTTATAGATTTTAGTTTTAGATACGGAAGTAGAACAACTTAAATATAATGAATGGTATTGCTTTATTATCAGGAAATACAAATATTAAATATAACTATAACATCTGTTTTAACAGAAGTTCATATTGACAAGAAATAGTAGAGCGCTATCGATTTACATTCAATTCACTTAGAAAGATATGTACAGTAATATTAAAATACAACTATTGAATGAAATATTAGTGTTTTGTAGTAAGTAAATACCACCCAATAGTATTATTTTAATTATTTTATTTGCAGAATTCATGCTTTACGTTCAATTACGAATAGCGATTTCATAAAAAAACGTCTTAACCTCTTTTCCTTTTTGTTCAGATAATGATATGCTTGCCACATATTTTATAGGTCACTTAGAACATTGTTTATAAAGAGGTGCTATAACACTGTACAGCTTCTTGCTGTACAATATTGTATATTATTCGTATTAACTGCGAAAGGTAGCATGGCCCACTAGTTTCTTATAAAGTACAAAATGAATGTTAACGAATTTCCAACGAATAACTTACCTCAGACCCTTGAAATGAGCACCGATCCTCTTTTTAAAGTGTATTCGTGTGTGTGTTTTAGAACGTTCACGCTTACAAAATTGTTCATATTTTGATTCAAACTTGTTAAAAAAAATCGATTGTGTAAATAACAATAACACGTTCGTTAACTAACAAAATACTTTTAACAGTTTCAAAATGGCGGCCATTAAAATTCTTTAGAAATTCGTAGATCTGATTTCACCATCGTGATCGGCGTTAAGAATTGCCTAAATTAGCACTTTAAATTTTCAAAATCCGTCGAAATCAAGATTTTTTGTTTTTGACGGCGGTCAGGGTTCATTACCGTATTTTCAATGCAATTTGAAAGTTTAATATATGAAGTTTTTAATGCTGATTGTTATGATTAAACCAGAATTTACTTATTGGTATTCGCTTCTATCACGCTAGCGAGACAGCTGCGTGCCGCGATTGTTCTTACTGTGTTGTTTTGACCGCTTGCACTTAATGCTCGAAGTTATAAAACAAATTTACCTTGCCACGTTTATCGAGCTGCAAAACGCTAGGTAAATGAATGAAGAAAGTGTTTCATTAAAACTCATTTACTTTTTAAACTCGATAAGAAACCGCAAAACGTGAGTGTTCTCGCCTAGGCAGACAGACAGACAGTGAAAGTTTCCGAGTAATATTTCACTTTGAAACATAACTATAGATTTCATGTGTGTTGGCTAAAAAATTATTACACGGTTGTATAACCGAAACCCATAGACAAAACGAAGGAATTATTTTTGGATTTTAAACACGAACAATGATTGGAGCTACCATCATGGTAAGACCCAGACTCGGGACATTGAAATGAGCACCGATCCTGATCTCTGTATCACTTTTTCAGAGATCGATAAAATATATACTTATTTCCGAAAGCATTTTTCTTTATGTTATCCTTTTTGAAATTCTTATTTCGCGCATACATTAGCCCTAGAAACTTTCAAAATACGTTCAAAATAATAATTTACGTAATTTTTAACGCCAATTACGATAGTGAAATCGGATTTTCAAAAAAATGTAGAACAAAAACACTGTGAATTTTTAAAGATTTTTAATGGCAGCCATTTTGAGACTGATGTACCAATTTTGTCGCTTAATGAACTTGCCAAAGCTATTACCATAATTGATTTTTTTCGCATAGTTTGAGTCAAATCGGACCAAAATTACAGACTTGAATGTGCTAAAACACACACACACACACACACACACACACACACACACACACACACACACACACACACACACACACACATATATATATATATATATATATATATATATATAATAAGGTTCTATAAAAAGTTTTTAGTTATAGATATTCATAATATCGATAAATATTCCGTGATCCACCAACCATAATATCGATATGGTCTAGTTCTTACATTGGTTAAGAACTGGGTGCATAGCTCAGTCGTACGAAATCCGCCTTCTGCACTGTTAGAAATTGAGTGGTGATTTGGCAACACTGCTCAATTAGTTGTTGCAGTGGAGCAATCTGTCGGCGGAAATGAAAAGTTGCCCCAATCTTATTGACATAATTTGTTCTGAACTTGAGCTCTCTGTATATATTATTATTTTCTGTCTAAAAATAAAGATATACCTACGAACACAGTACCGAAAGAAACAGATCAGAACTAAAGAATCAGAAGATTTTATAGGGTGACTACAAATTTACAAACATCGGATGCGCGCGCAACGTTTTTTGGGCTCGTTACAAGTAACGACAAAAAAAAGTTGGGACAAGTCCCGCCAACTGTTCTGTAATTATCGTTACTTTAATCATGGAAAAACAATGAATCCGCGTCAGTATGTTCGGCTCCGCATAGAAAGGAACCGTTCAGGAACTGAACATCGTGGATGGATTCTAATCTACCGAGCTGAGATTCTTCCTTTCATGGCATGTTCAGCCACTTCAAATCGAAAAATTCTGTTCATTTTATAAGATATTTATTCTATATACTTAAAAGGTTGAAATATACACGTTTACAATAATAGTTAAAAAATGTGTATTATGCTTTATTAAATAGCATTGTTACATATGCTGTAATAGCCTGGGAAGATGCATATGCTGCACATATAAATTAGACTGTTGAACTTACAAAGAAATATCGTTAAACTTATTTTTTTCTAAAAATAACCTCCTTTGTCTATGAGACAAGAATTTTTATGTGACTTTATTATGTATAAATATCAATATATTAAATATATATATTAAGATATGTATACACACGATCTGTTACTGTCCGTATCTGTTGCATGTCCAGTGCTATACAACTACCTAAAGTAAAGAGTGAAATAGAGGGGGGGGTCAATTTTATCTCATCTAAAATCTTCAACTTTATGCTAAATGAACTAAAAACACTAAAGGAAAAATTAAGAATATAAAATCAAAAATAGAAAGTGGATCTTTAATTATTTTGACACCGGGGACAAAATTATATTTTCTTAAAACCAGTGTAAAATTTTGTGAATAAAATAAATATATAAGAAGAATAAGTTATCGTGTGTATGGCGTAATAAATTACAATAGTTTTATGCTAATTTTAGGGCAGATCTGTGCACGGATTTTTTTAAAAATCCCCTACAGGTGCATAAATTTGTGCAGACGTAACTTAAAACTAAGATAATTTATAAATAAATTGCGAAAACATGATATCGATCGTAAATTATGTAAATTTGTATAATGTTGCAATGTTGTATAATTTATGTAAGAAAAAAATGGCAATAATAAATAATAATTTTTGTTTCGTGTATGTATAATCATACCTCAAAAACATAGATTTTCAAAAATATATACTGTTTAACACCACAGATGACAAATACACTGATTAAATAATTACGTCGTTCTTCTTGCCGTTTTCCCCCGATCATTTATCGCTAATCGCTAACAAACTGACTCGCAGCGCGATCTTCTGGAGGAAATTGCAACTACGCTATTGTCTCGACAGACAATGAAGTGATCAAACGCTTCAACAATGGAACGCATACTTTGCATAACAATGAAGGACTTGTCATGTTATTGGTATGAGAAACTGTTGTTTTAATATTAGTTTCGGGTCGTTGTGCCTGGCAATCAACGGTTACTGTCGCATTGATCGTTTTTCGTTTGTAAAATGTGTAAACGTATTTCGTCTTAATTAGGCGAAACCGAAAAACTTTATAACTTCGTCGTTAACACACGGCTCTCGACCGTTAACGGTGAGACTGAAATTTGGCGAAAACAGTCTTCGTCTGCAAATACAAGAATAGCCCGAAGCTAGGAAAACTGTAAGAATTGAAGATAAAAACTTTTTTTTTGGTGTTTAACGTCCGACTGTTGTGCACACTTGGGCTAATGCAGACGATGGGTTGATTTATAGCGTATGAAAATGCCAAGCCCTGGCCGGGAATCGAACCCGGGTCCTCGGGGTGAAAGCCCAGTACGCTATTATCAACTAGGCCACCAAGGCGGCAGAAACGTTTGCGAATATAACAACGTTTTACTTTATTTTTACTTATACAGTAAAATCTCTATAAAGGCATTGAAGGGAACGTTAGTTTTCGCCGTTGTAAAGAAATAGAGATAACGTTGGTTCTATAGAGAGAACTCAACCAAAACATGTATAAAATGTGTTTTTATTTGCAAAGTTAGGGGTAAAGTCTTAAGGGTAATTTTATTTTAATTTTTTATTAGTCTAGAGTTTGGGGGTATCACTTGAAACCAGAAGTGATACTATATGTGTGTTCCATATGTGTGTGTGTGTGTGTGTGTGTGTGTGTGTGTGTGTGTGTGTGCGCGCGCGTGTGTGTGTGTGCGTGTGCGTGCGCGTGCATCTTTCTCCTGTATGCGTTCCTGTCTTCAACGTCTGTTGAGTCTATATACTGTGTACGTATATATATATATATATATATATATATATATATATATATATATATATATATTGTTTAAGGTTAAAAAAACTTTAAAAACTTATGCGTATCATTTCAAAACGAATCGATTGTAGCCTACCACCAATGGATATAATCTATTAAAATACTTTTAGTTTTGGTTATATACTTAAGCTAGGTCTACATATGTTTTTTACTCACATTTAATTATAAAAAATTAAAAATAATTTCATAATAAATAATAAAAATATGCTGTTTCAGTAAACAGATAAATTATGTTTATCTTCACAGAATTAAAATTAAACATTTTTTTCAATGTAATAAAAAATTTTGAAGATAAAATAGCGAACAGAAAATACGATTAAAATGTTTTTAGTACCTGTAAAATTGTTTTGCTAAGCTGTTACATGAACAATGTATTTTGTAAGCAACACACGACAATTAAACACGGTCGCAAAATAGCAGTGGAACTAGGCGGCTAACTCAAAAATATAATTATTGCCTAAAGTGTCTGTCGGGCTCTCTCGTGTTTATTCGTAAATCGTCGTCTTCTTTCGTTTCGGCGATTTTACTCGATCTACAAAAATTTTACGTAGGTTATAATGATACATTTAATTGTCAGTATTTTTAAAAACAAAAATGGAAGTTACAATCATGGTCCGTGATATTATCTTAAATGTTATTAGACAAGCTTTGATATACTCTAGCGTGGCATTAAGTAGGCATCATTTAGTACTTGTTAACCATTGACTGTAATTGCAAATCAACATTAAAAGAACAGAACTAGACCAAGGACACAAACCTTGAGGTAATCCACTACTTTACTCCTATATAAACGATAACCTTTTAGTTTTTTATTAACTTGTACAATATTATTTACTTGTGGATATTATAAATGGTATACAAATATTACACAAACTTGCATTAAAAGCACCGGTCAGTTTGCTTTGTCTCCCAACTTGCGCACCTCAAAGTCGTAGGTTCGAGACGAAGAGTTCCTACAGTAAGCTTTACCCTTGCCTGTAACCCTATTAGTATAAATAAATAAGTATGCTAGAGGAAGGGATTATAAAACCCCAGGCATCCCTCGGGTGCATCTAATCCTCTAAGCATTAGTTCAGCAAATTATTGCCCTTAAGTTCAGCAATCCACTTAGCTCATCCTGCTAAAGGTCCTTAACGTCCTGGAAACCAAAAACCCTTAGCCTACTACTAGAAAGATCCTCACAATCATAAATTATGTGTTCTGTAGTTTCCTCTTCTTTACTACATAACCTAAAAACGTGTTCTTTTTGGTACATACCTATCCTGTTCATGTGCACAGTGCCCTCTAATGAGCCCCATGATTTTCCTGAGTTGTGCTCTGCCCAAGATGTCTACCGCCTAGTAAATCCTCCATGAGGAAACTTTCTTAAGAGACGCTTGCTGTGGGAATTCCCATGAAGGTTAACTCATTTTGTATGGTTCCTTGTTAATCCACCTATTGATAGCAGACCCGGCCAAACCCAGTCCAGTCAGTCGGTCTGCCTCCTCATTACCCTCAACCACCTTATGGTAAGGAAACCCAATGAGTAACCCGGTTTCCTAGGATCATAGCGTTGAGTTTCACCCGACACTTGCAGACCAGCTTGGACTGAATTGTAGGACCTGCGAGTGATTTGATGGGTAGGGCCTATTGCGAGTGATAACTGGCCTATTAGTAGGGTCTATAGTTATACTACATTTTGATCTGACTACTTTGTTCTCTGTCTCATACGGACTAAAGCATAGACCAATAAATATTTAATCTGTCAGTATATTTGACAGTATAATCTTCCACGTATTTGACCTTGTGTGCTGATTTCACGCATCGCAAATCTCTCTAGTGTCTGTACACTAACTGACTGTACCTCTTCTTATCCACTTTGCACAACGGAATCATAATTAGCTTAAGTTATTCTGGAATATTTTAAAACACTTAATAAATGTTAAAATGAAATTTTACAATCGTTTGTATTTTAATATTAAGTTACGATACTCAAGTATAACTTTTTACACGCAAACAAAAACATAATTTTCAGAAAATTTCTTTTCGTAAAACAATTGTCAAAAATAGCATTTTATTTTTTTAATAAACAAACATTTCAATTCACAATCATTTTCTTATTTTCAATTTTGAATGTTAAAATGCTAATTTATACAGATTTTAATGCTGACAATTGAATTTACAAATCCGTGAAAGAAAAACCAGTGAACTTGTCCAAGCTATTACCGGATCGGTTTGCGCGCCACGATTGAACGAAAATACACTGTATATTAACAATTACGTATAACATAATTTTAATAATAAAGTAACAAAAGCAATCAGGCGAATGTGTTTTAAAAGAACCATAAATTACACACAGTGACATTTTAAAATAGGTCAAATTATATGCAGTACAATGTGACACCATTCCCTACTAAAGTTCAGAAATTAATTATTCTGACTACATAAAGTACCACTAGCGCTATCTAGTACCAATAGATAACACTATAGCAGACTGGTTATACGGTTAAGTAAAGAAACTTTGTTTTGATTAGTAAGTACAATCAAATTTACATAAACAGATTTAAATGAAACAGATTTCATTTAGAAAACGAACTATTGGTCATCATAGTAAGGCTCAGACCTGTGTGGTTTGGTGGTGTAGTGTTAATATTAGCTCTAAAGTTCGTAATTCTGATTCGACTTGATTTGATTTTAGTAATTCGGTAGATTTGACAAACAATTCGGTTCGTTAGCTGCATAACAAAATTCGTTAAATCGTTTCAAAATAATGGACATTTAAATTTTGGGGGGAAATTGTAAATGTTTATCCATTACTGTTTTCAAAATCAGATTATAACATCGTAATAAGCGTTAACACCGAATGGGATGAGTGTAAGTCATGAATGAGTTAATGAGCTGCAAGGTTTCTATTGCACTGCGTCTTTGTAGATCTATTGCGTGCCCTTTCTATATTTCTGAGATGCTCAGTTATAGCGCCTTCCTAAGGCCTAGTCTCTTCATTTGGAGAGGATTCAAGGTGGGTAACTCCCTCACTGCTAATTGGTGACTTCCCAGTTCGTTATCGTGGCGCTTGCAGACGTTCGCTCTGCTAATACCCTTTTAAGTTTTCTTTCTCTTGACTTGTATAACGGAGGTTCTGCTCCATTTTGTCAATCTTTTTACTGTACAGTGAGATCCCGTTAATTCTATTTTTCATTTTCATTTATGGGAACATCCACAAGTAGCTAAGGAAATCAGGTCCGCCCATATAAAGCCCTGCTTGCACGGTATACTGGGAGGTCGCCAGGTCTCCTAGGGCTCCGTTTGATACACCATTATGCCGGTGTCGTTCACTCTATCAGCACGAGTCGCTTTACACCTTGGAGTTAGCCAAGTGTGTGTGTGTGTGTGTTACTGAGTAGAGAGCTACTGACGATGGAATTACTAAGCCCATCAGCTGCCTCTGCCAGAGGGTGATATGTCATAGCGTGGACAAATTAGTTACACAACAAAATCCGTTAGTTAGATTCTACATTGCGGTCATTTCAATTTTTTTTAAAATCATATTGTCCATTGTTCACTCTTTGGAAAATCTAATTCTACCAGAATTTAAATTTTTAATTTTCATATTCCTTTTGAAAATACAAAATGAATATGACGGCTGTCAGGGTTCATTTTCGCAATCTGTTTCCAATTAAATTTGAAATGCGTATTTATGCAGTTCTCAATGTTGGTTGTGTTGGACAACGTGTAAGATATATATAGGCCTATATATATATATATATATATATATATATATATATATATATATATATATATATATAAGGCGAAAAGCGCATTGAGGCTATTATCGCCTCCCTAAATGTAAGTGTTAGTGTAAAGTGTTATAGTCGTAAATGTAGCGTCGTAAGTGTAAGTGTGTGTTAAGACTTGGGTACCGCGAGGGACGTCTAAATCCTCTCAATAGGTGCAGCTAGTCTGTAAGATAAAACAAATATTGTTCTAAATTAGGTACCATTATTTCGACGATTATTTTTAAAATCATTTATTACATTTTAATAAAGCAAATTTTATGCGACAATGCTTGCGCAATACGCTTGCGTCAGACGGCATTTCACTTGTTAACTTCACCGGAGAGGTTATGTACTTGTGTTAACCTCCGCTGCGGACAGTAAAAGTAAATTCCCCTCCACAGTTTGATACGAAAATCCGACCATGTCGAAATTGTAATAACAAAAGAGGATTTGTGGTTTCTTCAGGAAAGTGTAAGTGGGCACAGATCAAATACGGGATCTTTTGCAACTTTCTAAACGACTGATTTGGTTACGTTACGATGAACAAGATAATGAGGAGTGCCCGGACATTTTATTGTCGGTTAGAGAACGGGTCCTTTAAGGAATAGGATACGGTTATGGTATTCAAAATTATTCAGTTCGGTGGAAACGGTACGTTAAAATAGGCACTTTGATGCTATCTTTAATTTAACTTTTTTTTAATATTAAGTGTAATTTTGTTTACACTTACAAAATATTAAGTGCAATATTTTAAGTGTTATTTTCAACATTTATTTCGAAATTTGTTTTATTGAAAAACAAGTATTTTAAGAAGTCATAGTGGTAAAAACTAATCCCAGGATCGTGTAGTGGTATTTTTTTAAACTTATACTTTTTAGAAAATCTGTTTTTACCGTCGTAATCATTATTAAATTCTGCATCATTTTACATTTGAAATACGTAATAAACCCTGAACTCCATAAATTTTAACTCTTATTACGATGGTTAAATCACATTTTCAAAAAAAACTAAGTTAAAGATTTGACATTTGACAGTTAAAGATTTTGAAACTGCAGAACGGATTTTCCTGGGCATTAATTTCAAATTACATAAGAAAAATTTAAATTAAACCTGCCCGCCGTCTTATTAAGTTCACTGGTTTTTTGAAAATTTAAAATACTAATTTGAAGATTTGAACGCTGATTACGATGGTGATATTAGACTTTCAAAACCGTACACGGTAGATAAGATTAGAAACTAAAGCAAGGAATTATAAAAAAATCAAGCACTGCGATCGACGAACCTATTGTGCAACTAAACCTCTTGGATACTAGTTCAGCAGATTGGTACCCTTTACGTTCCAACGACCACTGACTAGCTCATCCTGCTGGAGGTCGTGGAAACCAAAAATATCTTAGCTTCCTGCTAGCAAAAGCCTCAAAATCATGAATTATATGTCCTGCAGTTCTTCCTCTTTCCTGCACAACCTACACACGGTGGTACACACCTATCGTGTTCACGTACACCCTCAAACCGCAGTGCCCAGTAATGAGCTCCATGACTTTTCTGAGTTGTGCTCTGCCCAACACGTTTGACGCCCCTGTAAGTGCTTCATGAGGAATATTTTTTAAGAGGTCCTTCTATGAAAATGCCCCATTTTGTCTGGCGTTGCTTATTAATACACCTATTGACAGCAAACCCGGACACTGATAGTGAGATTTCTGAAGCCGGCTCGAATCCGATAAACTCAGATGCAGATCCCTGTCCAGCCAGTCGTTCTGTCTCCTCCATTACCCTCAACCCCATTATGCCCCTTTTAATGTTATGGTATCATAACATACTTGAACAGAATTTTGTGGAGTAAAAATTGACACAGTTATGAACCTTTAAAGTAGCTAGTAGTAGAAAAACTGTTTCGATAAATTTATTGAAATATAAAATCTACGTTTGAAAATATATTAACGGAATTAACATAGTTTTATGGACAAAAGAACACGCTTTAATTTGGTGTATCTGAAATTTCTGTACAATAACCGGTTGGAACGTTATAACGTCCTGAACTCAGGTGTTTTCTTTCGTGGGACAGACTATAGTATAGTTATACAATAATAACGGTAGCAATAATAAAGTAAAACAAAAAATTAACCGTGCGGAAGCGCGCGCGCACATACACACACACACACACACACACACACACACACACACACACACACACACACACACACACACACACACACACACACACACACACACACACACACACACACGCACACACACACACACACACACACACACACACACACACACACACACACACACACACACACACACACACACACACACACACACACACACACACACACACACACACACACACACACACACACACACACACACACACACACACACACACACACACACACACACACACACACACACACACACACACACACACACACACACACACACACACACACACACACACACACACACACACACACACACACACACACACACACACACACACACACACACACACACACACACACACACACACACACACACACACACACACACACACACATACTTATGTAAGAAGATATCAAGCGTGTAGGCTAGCTCTTAGATAACAAATATTTAACCACACAAAAGTACTTCATTTGTACCAAGGAACGTCAAACGTGTTGACTTCCTGAAAGCCATTGTTGACCACTTTGAGGTTATGTTTACATGTTGCAACGACTTCTTAACAGCTGTAGAGAAAGTGTCGGCCATTGTGCTTACTAAGACTTGCAATACACTAAAGAGTTTGTATTAATTTATAAGATGTTGGCAAGCTTTACGAATAAAGAACATTTCCTCGTATGATTGGCACATTTATCTGTTGGAAATGCAAGCAGGCTTCCAACTGTTGAAAAACTAAATATATCTAAAGGGTTATTTATAACGGTGTGTTTGCAATCGTGGAATAATTTTCCCAATTAACCGTTAATATGTTACTGTAACAAGTAAACATTGTTCCTAAATCATATAACTAGACAAATTACTAAAGAAATATAAAAACACAAGATCTAATAAGCAACGAAAAGTTGTTACGTTATGATAATCTAGCACAGCTAGAGATAACATTGAACAGCTGATTTCAACTATAATTGTACACGATAATTAATAAGTAATAAATCGTTGTTAATAAACACTCCGTTATTAATAACGGTGCATTTTGCAAACACACCGTTATAAATAACCCTTTAGATATATTTAGTTTTTCAACAGTTGGAAGCCTGCTTGCATTTTCAACAGATAAATGTGCCAATCATACGAGGAAATGTTCTTTATTCGTAAAGCTTGCCAACATCTTTAAACATCGTGTTTAATTACGAGGAATAAAACTATTAAATTAATTACTGTAGTTAACTGTAATTTAATTAATATGTTTGATGATTGTATAAGTTTAGATAACATTAAGACTTGCGTTACGTATTTATTTAGAAGTTAATAATTAAAGTAATAAACATCATTCTGCCAAATGTATTATTTCGTAATTGTAATGATTGGTATTTTAAAAGCAAAATAGCAAGTTTTACCACTTTTACTGGAGGACCAATCTGTAAGGAACAGATAAGGTATATTTTACGATTAAATATGATTAAATATTTATATATCCCAGGGGCATATTATCATAAAAACGTCAAATTTCTTTGATAAAATATCTTTGATGAAATAAATTTGAAGGTTCTTTGATGACCCATTTATCAAATTTTGTTAAATCTTAACAAAGATTTTCAAAATATGAAAGTATAACCTCAAAATTTTGTCATTTCCTGTTTTGTCTCGTAAAATTTAAAACGTTGGAGAAAATTGTCACGGATTTTTGAAGCAGTAAAAACATTAATTTTACAATATGAAAAAGAGTTTGTGGAATATCCACACTAATGCGTACAAAAACCGAGATTTAAAACACACGCATACTTAAAAATCGTCTATTTGAATCCCGATCTTCCAAATGCATTTCTTTAGTAATAGTGGCATTTGCACCTAGTATCCTTTGTATCCATGGTCGGACCCAAATTAGTTTTTTTTTCCTCTCTTTTTATTTAGTAGCGCCACATCAAGATAAGCTCTTAATGCAGCAGTACAACAAGTCAACATTATTCGATCCATTACAGTTACTGCACTTGAGTAAACATAACTAAGTTTTTTTTAAAAAAACTGTGATTTCCCTTTTCTTTGCAGAGGAGCTAAATGGGAGGAAGCATTCTTGGATGCAGTGGGAGAAGCTGAGGACAGCGGCCTCTTCAAGTACATCTCCACGGCAAGGTTTGCTTCCCGTACCTTGGACATCGAACTGGAGAAGAACACCCAGAGCGTGGTACCTTACTTCGGGTCTACCTTTATCATAATGGCATTGTTCTCTATAATCACGTGTATGATGATGGACTGGGTGAGGTCGAAACCAATACTAGGCTTACTGGGTAATCTTTCAGCAGCTATGGGCACGATATCTGGATTCGGTCTGGCTATTTACTGCGGTATTGATTTCATCGGCATCAACTTGGTCTCACCGCTTCTTATGTGCAGTAAGTTTACATTTTTATTTAAGATTCTGTGGACCTTGTCGGCCATTTTGTTTCTTTTTTCTATAAGATTATTGTTATTTAATGATACAGATTACACCGATCTTTTTAAAGGACTTGTATGTAGGAATGTAGTCCTCTTTTTACAATTTGTGTATGTGTTTTACTTTTAAAATGCACAAATTTATATTGGTAGTTACCTTAAAATTTCAGCTGTTTTATATTAATTCGTAACTATCAGCTGATTTTATTTAACAGCTGTTAGGCTATAGCAAGTTTTAGGTTATGTTGTTAAAAACTAGCTATGGTATTTGTACTGTATGATAGATCAGTTGTTTTATATTGATTCGTAATGATCAGCTGATTTCTTTGAACAGCTGATAGGCTATAATAAGTTTTAGGTTATTATGTTAAAAACTAGTTATCTTAATTTGTCGTGTTTTCGAACACATTATCGTAATTAAAGTAAAAAAGGAAGAGAAAACATGATACATGATTTTTATTTTTGGTTCAATAACAGAATTTTTTTGCTATTACAGTCGTCAAATTGAAGTAATAATTGCTTAATTATCGCATGAATTATTGCAATGCAGCTGTAATTGGATAGGTCAACAGAAGCTTATTTTACCTGAATTACTGTTTTCAATTGATCTGTGATATTCATAGAACCATTCGATTATGCATTGTTTGTTCGATTTAACATAACCTCAAAATTGTTCATCTACATTGACGGTACAAATTTTAAAAAATACCGCAACGAAACACAGATATCGGCCTACAGCTATTTTCGACTAAAAGCGTTGTAGTTTTGAATTTTTATTTATAGAATATCTATGTAATTAATTACTTATATAATGATATAGCAATTTTCCATTACGTTACCTTTAACTGCGCATGCTCTGTCGGATATTATAAAATTACCAATTAGCCTAATTTAGCAACACTAAAACAAGCGACAGTTCAAGTATGAAACCGCAAAAACTTAATTTCCTTCTTAATTATAAGTTTCCTATTGTCACACTTTCCTAATTTTAGAGTAATATCGGACACTTGAATGCTTGCTCCAAGTGCTTAGCAACAGTGTAGAAGACACAATTTTGATATTACAAGTGTCTTTCTGAGGACTTTAACTGTAACATATTGTTAGAAAAGTGTGAGTTTATGAATATAACTGAATGTATTGCGATTTACGCAAAAACTTTACACAAACTTTATTAAATACAATTATTGAAGCGAAGCTTTTAATGTTACCTTTGGTGAGAGGAGTGAATAGAAAAATGTGTCCCGAACCTTTTTAATGAAACGGAAACGAGCAAACGAATTGCATCTCTCTATTTCTGTATCTTTTTCTCCCTCCTTTTCGATAACAGTACACGCGTATTATATGAAAACGTTGTGTTGTTTTGGTTTCGGTATCTTTCCTTAGTTGAAGAACACGTACACGTTTATAATATATTCGCTTATAATATATTCGAAATTGATATAAGCGTTTATAATAATTGTTGTTAATACAGCTAGTTTTTAACAACCCTAATAGCCTATCAGCTGTTCAATGAAATCAGTTGATCGTTACGAATAACAACTGATCTTTTACTATAACTACAGTAAATAATATCTAAGCTAGGTTCACGTATTTATTTATTTAAACAAAACAAGATATTTGTAAACATATCTTCAAATTAATGATATATTCAGCAAAGATATCATTAACAAATATCTTCCGTGTCAGTAACTTCCCGAGTTTCACACGTGTACTTTTTTCTACAAAAATCTGGTCGGAAGATAGAGAGAAAACAGAAAATTCGACCTAATTTTTCAAAAACAAATCTAGGTTATTTATGACCAAAGTTTGATCATTCAACTCTATTTGGACGAATTTTTTACTTTTTTCGACAGCACAAAACTCAATTTTTGCGGGCATACGTATTGCAAACGTATTATCGACTACATATGATCAAAATCATTTGATCCGATTTTCATGTTAACCGGATTTTTAGCAAATAATGTTCTTAAAAAAACATCGGCGAATTTTATCTCCAGGAAAACTTCTACAAATCGGATATTCTCGAAATCTCCTTTAACGGTTTTAATAAAACGTTTGCTCGGTTGTATTTTTGAAGTACACAAGCAATACAGTAGATCGTTATATCGTTAAAAAAATCATTCGAAACTATCACAATAAAACGTTTCAAAATATGTCTATTTTTGAGAATCCGTATAACAGATTTTACACAAATTATAGTCATATGCGAATAGGCTATACTTAAGTCAGCGCAGTAAATTTTAAATTAATGAAACTTACGGCTGGAAATTGAATTGAGAAATAATAAATCCTGGAAGCCGTTTGGTTTGTTCTGTATTTTCGATTTATTTTCAACCAGCTGTACTATATGTAACTTGAACTAATAACTGGGACATGAAAAGTTGAACTTTTGGATGCTCTACATAAACTATTTCTGCGCAGAAGCTATATACATTTTAAGATTTTACCCCTAAATATTTTTTATCATTAACCCCTGTATTTTTTTTCTTTATTCATTCCACTACAAAGATCATTTTCACGAAGTTTCAGTAGTGATCGGTCACGCTGTGTATGAGTAAGAAGTGCTGTACCGATAGACAGACGAACGGACACGCTAGTTAATTTATAAAAGTCTTTTGGGCTTACCTACGAGCATAAAAATGAATTCAATAAAAGTCAAACATTTTTAGCATCAATTTTTTCTTTCTATACCCCCAACGTTGCAGTAAAAAGGAGAAAGCTTCTAAAATATTTTAATATTTATTTTATGCTGTATCGAATACTTTTAAAATGTCAAGATTGCGTTTGACAGATTAAAGAGACACAACTTAAACTTATACCTAAGTGAGAATCCATGTTGAAACTTTATATTTCTCAAATAGGTGAAACCAGTTTGTAGAGTTGCACAAGGGACATGCTCTACATCTTAAGAACCGGTTGCGTCTTGCCTAAATTTCAAAATGTGTGTGCTGTACGTCGACCTTTGACTTTTTTAGTGTCCTGTACTAAATGTACCCTTTACTGCGTCCGTCCATTAAATGGGTGTCGATCCCGATGTGTAGAAAACTTGTGTATATACAGTGTGTCCTACGAAGAGGTTTACACATTTGATCCTCCATTATTTTCTCATTCTTCCATTGAGCATTTTGAAACTACACGTACCTTTTAAAGAAGGTACCAGAATTAGTATGTGAGAATTGCATCTGGCTGATGTTTGTAGAAAAAAATGGCGGCCAAATCAAAGTTTAAATAAATTATAGAACTAATTTTGTTATTTTTTCAAACAAAATTTTATTTTTTAATTATTTTTTAAAAATCTAATTAGATACAAATTAATTTAAAAAAAACTAAATAGCAATGAACATTTCATAAATCAAACCTATTCAAATTGGAAACCATCCATAGTTATACTGATAATAACGTCGAATAAATGAATCGTTCATAGATAGAATTTATTTATTTTGACCATCATTTTGTTTCTACAAACATAAGCCAGATGAAATTCTCAGGTACTATTTCCGATACTTTCTTTTTAAAAAGTATATATAGTATCAAAATGATCAATGCAGGAATGAGAAAATAATGGATGATCAAATGCGTAAACCTCTCCGTGGGGCACACTGTATATTCCTGCAATGCGTGGACATAATATAGAGGTGATCATATGAGTCAAAATAAAGACAAATATCCTGTATATTTCTTCTTTCAGCCAGATTCATTCAGTTATCCGCAAATTGTTTTTTTTTAGTGAATAATTTATATTTCTAAAACGGCTTAACCGATTGGGTTGAAATTTTGCACAGTACTTAACGATATTTAAACCTTGTTCAAAAACGGTAACCAACTTTTCAATAATCCGTTTCAAAATTACACATTTCGGTCATTTTGACGGTCATTTATACATTACAAATGAAAACTATTCAAAAACTGTAATAAAAAACATCAAAAGTAAATATCTTGTTTAGTGTCCTATCGACTGGTATAAGTGTCGAAACTTTCGATAAAAAGGTTAGGTTAGGTTATTAAGGTTATTAAATAAGGTTACGTTAGCTTAATAAATTAGGTAATAGTTAAGATAGGTTATTATTAAGTTAGGTTCGGTTATTAAGGTTTTTAGGTTAAGTTAAGTTATTGTTAGTTAGGTTAGATTATAACAGTAAAACAGGGTCCATTAGTGTACATTATTTGGAGTGGTATATCAATGGTTATAGGCTATGTACATAGCCTACAATTTTTATCAATACACACTAATGGTTGCTGTTTTACTGATACATTTTTAATGGTCTGCGGACTTGGGTCTTACCATAATGGCCACTCCAGTTGCTCATTTTCCAACATTTGCTCAGTTTATACCAGGCCAACAGGCACTACTATAACTGCTATTATGCATCCAGATACTGGACTTGAAACCGTTATCCCCGATCTTCTGAGAGTTTGTCAAAATATTTCAGACAAGAACTTTACCCAGTAAAATCCGTTCAACGGTTTCAAAATGGCGGCCATTCCAGATTTAAATAAAATCGTAACTTTTTTACACCTTATTGAAGATCAATCTTACATATTTAAAATTTTCAGATTTCACTGAAAATAACAATATTAATTTGATGGCGGTCAGGGTTCATTTTCGTATTTCCAGTTTAGGAGAATTTGAAAATTTTAAATGATATGTGTGCAGATTTGAACGCTGATTATAAGGATGAAATAAAAAAGTGTAAAAAAAGATTGTTGGTAATCGCACCAGCGAAACAGCTGTGCGCCATAATTACTGTTAGAAGATGTATTTTGTCTATAATTAACCGTTTTGTTGCAGGTATCGGAATAGACGATACATTCGTCATGCTGGCAGCTTGGAGGCGGTCTCCGGTCACCATGAGCGTGCCAGAGCGCATGGCTCACATGTTGTCCGACGCTGCAGTGTCCATCACCATCACCTCGGTCACCGACATGGTCAGCTTGTGGATTGGTATGCTCAGTCCTTTCCCCTCCATCAGGATCTTCTGCATTTATTCGAGTGAGTAACAGTGTGACGTCATACATACGTACTCTATATGCATTTTGTCATGATTTGCTGTTCACTATATGAACAGCGAGTCTCGATAATCCGGACTTGACGGGACCGGAAACTGTCCGGATCACCGGAAGTTCGGATTAAACGGAATCAACTAAAAATGTATCAGAAACAAGTTTCACAGGCAAAAAATCTTGTTCATTAAAAAATCAACGTTTATGATTCACCTGCATCAATACGAAATAAGGTATAGTGTTTTTGCTGCATTGTTATAGACACTTTCTTACATTCAGTAGCCATTACGTTGTTCTTAATAAGTGCACATAATAAGACACTCGCACTGAATAGAAAATAGTGATGGGCTAGTCGACTAGTACAGTTTGTCTGAGTTATGTTCGCGTAGTTTATAGATGCACAGAGAATCATTTTTGTGTCACGTAGACGTGACAATTACTCGTGCGACTAACTGCTGTACCCCCTCCACTTTTACTTGTCAGCTGTTCAAAACCTTTGACAGCAAAGTGTTCATTTGACGTGCGTGCCATTCATTGTTAAAATATGTCTCAACCAAAGTCAGCACGCCCAATAGCCAAAGGAGTAACACTGCACATTCTCCCTCTCTGCTAGCGCATGCCATCTCCAAACCACTTTACCCTCCCTCCACTTCTCCTTCATGCGCTAAAACTACGCTTACATAACTTGGACAAACTGTAAACTAGGGGTGGGCGTTTCTGCTATTTTTACAAAATATCAACAATCTGTTTGTTGAGAAAAAAACTGTTTTTTAAAACAGTTGGAAAAAAAACAGGTTTAGAAAACTTAAACTAGAAGTTGTACTAGCAGCTAAAACATAAAGCACAAACGTTCAGTTTTCTAAGACTACTTTTTCATTCCCATTAACAACATGTCCTAACTGTTTTTGGGTGTAAAGCATTTAGAAAAAAATAATCCTTATAAGTGTAGTAATAATTACATTACATTCTCAAAACGTAATATATATGTGTGCAATTTTATATTTACAAAATGCAATAAATTTCTAATAGAAGCATTCTTTTTTTTTACTTAAAAATTAAATAGTCCTTTGCATATTTACTGAAATGCAAACAATTTAAAATATTTTTAGTTGATTAAAAAATATTGATGATTGATAATAAATATAAAAAATACGTTTAAATAAAATTAGGTTATGTATTTACAAAATGTGAGATGTTACTGTCATATTTTTATTTGGGAGAAAGTAGGTTTTCACTTTTCAACACTGAAAAAAGTAACCTGAATAAGTACAATATAGTAATAAGAGCATAGGCCAAATGTGTTTAAATAAAATAAGCTCTATATAGTTACAAAATTACAGGTTATTAACATTAGGTTATTCTAAATATCCTTTCAAATTAGTCACACTGGATTTATAAGATAAGGCTTGTTTACATACGCGTATATTGCAAAAAGCCTTTTCATTCTCAGCCTTAGAAAAATAGTTCCAAATTATACTTCTTTGAAGTTTAGCCATAATTTTAAAACATATGACACTAAAAGATTTGATTATGTTCAGATGTAGCCTATATTTCGAAAAATTTTTGAAAAAGTACTAAAATAACCTAAAATTATTGAAGATTTTTCACCTAATGGTACAAGATTAGATATTGTGAATTTTAAAAAGTCCACACTTTCAATAAATAATTAAAAACTATGCACTTAATTCTAAAAACATAAAAAAAGTAAAAGAAAACTTTCAAAATTATCCACTAAATATTTTTAAATTTCTAAACACAAAGTAAAATACGGAGAAAAACTAATATAAAACACAATTATGGCTGATTTTACAGTTTAAAAAAATGTTTGAACAATAAATTTTACATTTAAAACTTTCAAACAACTCGCAACAAAATAGAGATAAACGTTGACAACGCCCAAACAGTTCTTACTTCACTACAAGCAACAACAAACCTTGAAATAAAGGGAAAAAGCATAAAGCAGGTTGAAGAAAAGCAGCAGGTAAACAGTTAGCAGAAAAACAGCTGGAAAAAAGTTTTAGTGCTTGCGGCAACGTTCGAATAGAACGTGGGTGTTGGGGAAGTCCCAACAGCTGTTCCTTGTTTAACCAATCACGAACCAGTCCAAATCAAACTGCTTGTTTCCGTTTGGAAAAGGAGTTTGTTTTTCGTTTATTGAATAGCAGTTTTTTTTAACAGTTTGGTGTTTTCTTACCCACCTCTACTGTAAACTAGTCGTTTATTCGACTAGTGCCTGAAGTAGTCGACTAGTCGGTTATTTCTAATCAGAATGCGATCAGAAGATGAAGAAAACTCAGCTGATGCGTTAAGGTCTTTTTTTTATAGCTCTGTTCTAAAACTATTATAACAAAAAATAGTAGGGTGTCTACTTTTTAAATGTAACCGCATATTAATAATATTATTTAAATATTTCAGACACTTCTTACATAATTTACATAAAATGTTATCGTTTTTCTTCTATCAAAATATTCGCAAAATATTGATCCTTTTGGAAACATTGTAATACTATTAGATTAAAGTAAATAAATTATTTTTTTTTAAATTACTACACCACGACCACTAAAATAACAATAGTAACTAGTCGCCTCGGTGGCCTAGTTGATAGCGTACTGGGCTTTCACCCTGAGGACCCGGGTTCGATTCCCGGCCAGGGCTTGGCATTTTCATGCGCTATAAATCATCCCATCGTCTGCATTAGCCCAAGTGTGCACAATAGTCAAACGTTAAACACAAAAAAAACAAAAACATAGTAACTTATTTACAACACTCTATTTACTTACACTCTAACACACTATTTATTTATATACACTCTGAAATCCCGAAATCATACCATTATATTACAAGAAAACTTTAAAAATCTTAATGTCTTAATAAAATCATCACTCAATCAAAAACTGCAGATTACTGAATAATACTTCTACTGGTCTTACTTCAATATCAATTCCAGGAATTGTGCCCACATTTCCGTGTGTTCCAGGAAAAGTGAACACCGAATAGTCGACTACTTTATCTATTCAATGGAATTGGCTTTGCAGGGTATGGATATTGGATCCTAGACCGGGAGCTGTATAGACTTGAGTAAGCAAAATATGAGGGCCGGATTCTGTTAATTGATTCGTGCTCAAAAAAGCTCGTAGATTAATATTTTGGATGTTCCCAGAAAACATATTGGTCCAATTTTTTTATACCCCCTTCCCCTCCGTAGCATGTAAGTCAATTGAGCACATGTTTTGGAGCTATTTTAATGATTATTTTGATGACAATAGTTGTTTTTTTAATAATTTAAGATAATTATTAAAGGGTTTTAAATGACGTTACAGTAGAAATTATTAATACAATAAACATATTTTGTTTATAAATATTATTTAATGAGAAAAAATTATCCGTAAGTTAGACAATGAATTAAAAATATTCGACAATGAATCGACTAGTTTATTCGATGTTACAGTCTAGTAGACTAGTCAATAGTCGGTTGTTTGAAGTAGTCGATATTCCCATCACTAATAAAAATATGTATTGTACTGTCACGAGCACCTAACCACCAGCACGCGTAAGCATCGACAAAATAACTCGTGGGTATAGAGTGTCATTTCTACGAAAACAGACAAAACAAGATATTTGTAAACATATCTTCAAACTAATTATGTAGTCAGCAAAGATATAACAAGCTTCGCTTCTGTCGGTAGCTCCCCGAGTTCCACACGTGTATTTTTTTCGATTTCTCCCGATCCATTTATTTTTTGCAGGAATAATCGATTGTTAGAAAGTATATAACTTTCATACAAGAAAACATGTAGGACGTTTATCGTTTCGCACCTTGTTTCCTCCTTCTGTCCTCCTCAAGGACAAGACACAGCGGTGGCGAAACCATGAACAAGGACTTTAATATTTAATTATTCAGTATTAATAGACCGTCCAACAGGGCCAATAAGGATAAACAAAGACCTTGGCGATTATTTATGTATGTTGGAATGAATCAGACACCGCGGAGGAGCCAACTTGTGTCGTGAAAGTGGGCGTGTGACACTGACACGGCTAACGTAGGCCGGGGACTATCTTGGATTAATTGGTCAAGGACAGCTGCTGGGACCGTAGAGCTGGTGGTACTAATGGAAGAGTGGCAGCTAATGTGTTGGCTAGTACTTAGTGGTCCTTAAGTTTTTCAGTAAATGTAATTATAACAAATAAAACGTAATAACAGCTGGTCCGCCGATCCTAACCTAAACTTAAGTAATTAAAAAATTATACAAAATGTTACAAATAATCATTTTTGAAGCGAATCTTTTAATGTTAACTTTGGCGAGAGGAGTGAGTAGAAAAAAAGTACCCGGAACCTTTTTTAATGTAACGGAAATACGAAACGGAAACGAGCAAACGAATTTCATCTCTGTCTCTTTGTTTTTCTTCTTTTTCGACAACAATACACGCGTATTATATGAAAACGTTGTGTTGTTCAGGTTTCGGTATTTTTCCTTAGTTGAAGAACACGTGCACGTTGTAACCGTTTATAACACATTCGAAGTTAATAAAAACGTTTATAAATTATTGTTCTTAATATTGGTAGTTTTTTTCAACATAACCTAAAACTTATTGTAGCCTATCAGCTGTTCAATGAAATCAGCTGATCGCTACGAATTAATATAAAACAACTGATCTTTTACTATAACTGCAGTAAATAATATCTAAGCTAGGTTCACGTATTTATTTAGGCCTATTTAAACAAAAGAAGATATTTGTAAACATATCTTCAAACTAATTACGGTTCAGAAAACTAAATTAGTATAACGTAATTCAGAACTTATTTTCAAAAAATTGTAATGAAATAAAACTTTTTATGGATAATTCAGGTAGTTAGTGACTATTCAAGTTATATACAGTACGACCCAATCCTAACGAAATTTAAAAGTAATTAAGAGATATAGGCTTATATTATTATATAAAATTATTATAAATAAACTGTTATATACAAACATACATATATATATATATATATATATATATATATATATATATATATATATAAGTTTTTACTTCTATCGATTCTACCCCAAATGCCACACGTATTCTTTTTTAATTAAATTCTTAGGTAAAAATTACGCCTGACATTAACTAGAGCATTTTCAAACTATTTTTTACTTAGAGACCAAACGAGAACAATTTAAACATATTACCTTAAGCTTGCAGATGTCTCACATTTTTGTTGGAATGCGTATATAAACAGCTGGTCATTTATTTTATGCTCTCAGCTGTTCACTGCCAAGTAAATCACAGATACAAGGTTATATGTCTATAATCATTCACGGTGAACACGATTAAATTTCACTGGCAATGCCATGCTGATACTAGAGTGAAATATTTGGCAAAATAGCAAATAATCTAAAGGTTACACAATATTGCAAGGTTGGCTGTGAACTAACCGTGAGATTGTGATAAGTCAAACTTGTATTGTAAGGTTGTCAACTTATTTACGTAATTCGTATTTAGTTTTCCTGTTATTTTACATTATCCTTCCTATCACTACAAATTTAATTCTGTTTGGACAGTCTAGGCCTGTAACCTAACAACCATACAACCATTCCTGTTGACAAATTTAAAAATTGATTTTACAGTTGATTAATAATTGATAAGCGATGGTTTTAAGTTGTGTATTCATTATGGTTTAGAAATAAATGGTGCCCAAAGTTTCCCAAAAAAATACAGTTCTGAAGATATCGGCAGTTTACCAAATTTGAAATTAAGGAAAAATCAAATATAAATCTGGTTTTAAGTTCTGTATTCATTATGGTTTAGAAATAAATGGTGCCCAACGTTTTCCAAAAAAATACAGTTCTGAAGATATCGGCAGTTTACCAAATTTGAAATTAAGGAAAAATCAAATATAAATCTGGTTTTAAGTTGTGTATTCATTATGGTTTAGAAATAAATGGTGCCCAACGTTTTCCAAAAAAATACAGTTCTGAAGATATCGGCAGTTTACCAAATTTGAAATTAAGGAAAAATCAAATATAAATCTGGTTTTAAGTTCTGTATTCATTATGGTTTAGAAATAAATGGTGCCCAACGTTTTCCAAAAAATACAGTTCTGAAGATATCGGCAGTTTACCAAATTTGAAATTAAGGAAAATCAAATATAAATCTGGTTTTAAGTTGTGTATTCATTATGGTTTAGAAATAAATGGTGCCCAACGTTTTCCAAAAAATACAGTTCTGAAGATATCGGCAGTTTACCAAATTTGAAATTAAGGAAAAATCAAATATAAATCTGGTTTTAAGTTGTGTATTCATTATGGTTTAGAAATAAATGGTGCCCAACGTTTTCCAAAAAAATACAGTTCTGAAGATATCGGCAGTTTACCAAATTTGAAATTAAGGAAAAATCAAATATAAATCTGGTTTTAAGTTGTGTATTCATTATGGTTTAGAAATAAATGGTGCCCAACGTTTTCCAAAAAAATACAGTTCTGAAGATATCGGCAGTTTAACAAATTTGAAATTAAGGAAAAATCAAATATAAATCTGGTTTTAAGTTGTGTATTCATTATGGTAAGAAATAAATGGTGCCCAACGTTTCCCAAAAAATACAGTTCTGAAGATATCGGCAGTTTAACAAATTTGAAATTAAGGAAAAATCAAATATAAATCTGGTTTTAAGTTGTGTATTCATTATGGTTTAGAAATAAATGGTGCCCAACGTTTTCCAAAAAAATACAGTTCTGAAGATATCGGCAGTTTAACAAATTTGAAATTAAGGAAAAATCAAATATAAATCTGGTTTTAAGTTGTGTATTCATTATGGTTTAGAAATAAATGGTGCCCAACGTTTTCCAAAAAAATACAGTTCTGAAGATATCGGCAGTTTAACAAATTTGAAATTAAGGAAAAATCAAATATAAATCTGGTTTTAAGTTGTGTATTCATTATGGTTTAGAAATAAATGGTGCCCAATGTTTTCCAGAAAAATACAGTTCTGAAGATATCGGCAGTTTAACAAATCTGAAATTAAGGAAAAATCAAATGTAAATCTGAAAAAAAATTGCAATGGTAAGAGCTATTTTTTTTCTATTCTACTCCTGCATTAAACATTACTTTGGTTTCAAATTTGCAACACCAACTTGAATATATCTTTCTCATTTGATCGAAGTTTTGCAAAATCCGATCAACCGATTTGATAAATTAGACAGTTTTTTTAATAGAGCCAGATTTTTTGAAATATGTAAACATAGTGACTACGTTTTTATGGGTACATGAAGAGTACATTTGACAGATTTTGTTCATAATCTTTAGAGCCAATTTTAAGAAAATTTAATTTTTTGTGTGTCTGTATATATATATATATATATATATATATATATATATATATATATATGTGTGTGTGTGTGTGTGTGTGTGTGTGTGTGTGTGTGTGTGTGTGTGTGTGTGTGTGTAAATTTATATATATATATTTATATAAAGGCATATATATATATATATATATATATATATATATATATATATATATATATATATACCCAGAGAATGAAATCCCAAAGAGAGCAGGGGTAAAATGGACGGAGGAGCGGAAGAGGATCCATGGGGACAGGATGAGGGAGGTGTGGAGGATTAGAAGGAACAAGACATGAGTCGGAGTGCTTTGCGTGATCCAACAGGGTCTATGCGCAGATAATATATATATATATATATATATATATATATATATATATATATATATAGTAAAATTTCTCTATTGCGGATCTCTTTATAACGAAAATCTCTCTATAACGGCAAAATGTGTTGGCCTTTTCCTATTCATATAGTAAAAATATATAGGCTATATAATAACTTTCTCTATTGAAGCCAATAAAATTGTAGGAATCTCTCTACAGCGACGAAACACGTGCACACTTCCCTACTCTTGTACCCTATTTCTCAGTATGCCGACACATCATTCGAGTGTTTTGTGACTGGTACAGTTTACAAGTGGCGCATTATTTTTTTATACTTTTACAATACAGTGTAATGGCGTCTAAAAAGAAAATTTACATCTAAATTTTATCGTTAGATGTAAAAATGTTAGAGTTTTGAGTGAGTTAGAGAACGGTTTGTGAAGCAACTAGATTGTTACCGAAATTTTAATTTAGCTAGTTCTTCTGTTGACGCGATACTGAAAAATAAATATAAAATAATAGGAATAGTTTTTAAAAATCCGAAAGCCAGATTTTGAAGGAATCCAGCAAGTAGTTCCGGCAGAATATTGCCTTTTTTCACAATTACAGTATTTAATTAAAGATATGATATAGTTCTATTTCAATAACACTTGCACTCAATACTTCAAATTGAAAATAATGTATAACATGTTTTACAAATAAAAACACACTTTGAGCTCTCTCTATAGCGAAAATCTCTTATAGCGGTAAAAACGAACGCTCCCTTTTAATTCTCCGCTTTAGGGAGATTTTACTGTATATATAAAATTAACGACCCTTAAAAAAGTGATCTAGAAGTCAGGATATGCGCTCATTTCGAAGTACCGTTTCTCGGATACCTGTCCCAAAAGCTCTTAAAACAAAAAAATTTTCACGCGTTAGGCTAAAGGAAATCAAAGGAACATTAGATGAGTGTAACTATTTACATTTCAGTTACTCTTTTTAAGTACTACATAATTTTTTTAAAACATTTCTAATGTTTCAGGTTTCGCAGTGGCATTTATTTTTGTGTGGCACCTGACCTTCTTCGCGGCATGCGTTGCCATCGCTGGTTACTCAGAGCAAGACAACAGGCACTCCATCACGTGTTTAAAAGTTAAACCGCTTTCACTATCAGGTTTGTGTTTGTCAACAAATATTTTTTTTAATAACTAATGCACAAAAACGCCGAAAAATCTATTAAATTTCTCAAAATAGGTTTACCATGTCACACAAACGTACCACAATGTGAGCGCTCACTACTAGTGGCATCTTGCGGTAGAGTGTTCAACTACAGTTGAATATATAGTAGTACTGTCTATTTCCTCAAACGTCCTCCACCCCTTGTCCTTGCAGCGATCGTAGGGGCAGATAGTCCAACTACTTGAACGTCAGCCGCTGATATCGATCACGCTTTTTATAATGTTGGCTGTACTTCTAGTACGTATATATTCAATGACCATGTTTTGTTTCGGTTATAAGCGAAGTGCGTGACTTAAGTGAGTGTAGCAAATTTTAAATAATCACGGCATGCAGCTGTCTTGCTGACGTTATGGAAGAGAATTTCGTAAAATATATTTTTTAATGCCCATTTTGAAAATCCTCTTTTACAATTATAATCAGCATTAAATTATTAAGTACAATTTTAAAATGACTTGTTAGAGAGGCCAATCATGGTAAAACCCGTTGACATAAAATTATCTACAAAACACTTTCCAAGGAATCGTTTAAAGTTTTATGTGTGTGGTTTTTTTAACACTATAGTTATTCAAACTTGGTAGATATATCGATTTTTGTAATAGAATGGTCAAGTTCGTTACCCGGTAAAGTCTATAAAACAGTTCAAAATATAGTATAGTCTCGATTAACCGTCATTCTCTCGACTTTTTGTTGTGACAGAAATAGACCACCTCTACTTTCGGCGATCGATAAAAATAACATACTCTATTTCTAGCACAGAATGTTTTATTATTATTATTTCGGAAAACGTAATAAATTTATTAAATTTTCTTTTTAACTCTAATTAACTATTATACAAAATTTACATACATAGGTCTTTAAAGAGTATGTATGTATTCTTAACCTTTTGACAAATATCCATGTAACATATGATGCTAGAGCACCGCGCGAGCCACTTAGAGTACTCACGTGATTGTTATGTGATCGACTCGACTTAAACGCTGAATGGTATTATCTTTCAGCGTATTAACTTATACGTAAATAGTTATCTTTCAATAGAAACACTCATGCACTCTTTTCGAATTTGTTGACACTATTTGGAGCGTTTCTATCTCAGGATTGTTTACTTTTCGATTATCAGTGTTTGTAGAAGTTAGTGTCAGTAGCCGTTGCCTGTGCTATATGTAAGGCGTGTCCAGTTACAGAGTTTTGTTTTGTCTAGAAGGTTACTTCCATTTACAAGTTATTTACTACGGAAGACGGTTTAAAAATGACCGATAACAAAATGAATCTGACGTTTAATCGAGACTACTCTACTGCCATTTAAAATCTTTAAAAATTAATTTTTTCCTTACACGTTTTTGAAAATTTGATTTCAGCTTTAAATTCTATATAAATAAAAAATTGAAATTTAAAAAATTGAATCTGATGGCGTTCATGGTTCATTTCTCGTAATTTTAAGGTTCGATAATGGTGAAATCAGATTTTTCAGATCCAAAAATATTCGTTATAAATTCGCTTTAATATGTCAGCAAAACAGCTGCGTTGCAGACAAACTCCCACCTTGGTCTTACATCATATGGCATACAGGCAGACGCCCTCCAACGTTAATGACATAATGTGGTTACAGAGCATTGCCTTTGATCCTATGCCACGGTCATGCCTAAAAGGGCACTTGCACCACTTTCACCAAGAAAGCAAGCAACGACACCGGGAGGAATATTACTTTCACTTCCAAGGAAATGGGTTCGACTCCAATAATTATTTCTTTGAAGTGCTTGTTTTCCTTATCAGTTCATTAACATTGGCTTAATGCTTACCTACTTTTTTCAGGGGCCTAATTATTGTTTGCCTCGAGAAAGCCGGACCTGTATCAACGTATTATTTCATAAATCACTATCATTAAAAAATCTCTAATTAATTGCCAACTAGAGTGGACAATTTTAGCAAATTTTCATTGGGAATTGATCTGTGTGTGTGTGTTTTAGCACGCTCAAGTTCACTTTTTAACGGATTTGATTCGAAAAAAATCGATTGTGCAAGAATAGATTTTGGCAAGTTCAAGGCCCAGCAAAATCCCTTCGATAACATCGTGGCCATTTTTAACCTTGAAATACAATAATTATTTTATAAATTTGTGTTTGTAAATTACTTTACAATTACAACAATCGCGGCACGCAGCTGTCTCCTCACGTGAGCGAAATTCTGTGTCCGCCGCCATAATCAGTATTAAAATCTCATTAATAACTTTTAAATTATATTTTTAAATTTTTAAATGCTGATTACGATGGTGAAATCAGATTTTCGAAAACATGAATACAGGAAAATTATTGGAATTTAAAGATTTGACATAACCGCCACTTTGAAACTGTTGAACGAATTTCGCTGGCTAACAAACGTGACAAAATTACGAAAATCAATTTTTGTGCCTAGTTTCAATTAAATCGAACTAAAATTGCGAACGTGAGCGTGCTAATACAGATATAAATTATAACGACTGCTCGAAAAGCAGGTGTCGGGTTTTAGACATCAGGATCGGAGGTAATTTTAAGATCCCGAGTCTTGGTCTTACCATGATGGCTGTTTAAATTACAATTACTTTTACTATATTTTAAAAATTTTATAGAACGTTAATTATGATTCCTATTGCGATATTATTAGTTCAATACTTGTGTGTGTGTGTGTCGGTGTGTGTGTGTGTGTGTTGTGTGTTTGTGTGTGTGTGTGTGTGTGTGTGTTTGTGTGTCGGTGTGTGTGTGTGTGTTTGTGTTTGTGTGTGTGTGTGTGTGTGTTTGTGTGTGTGTGTGTGTGTGTGTGTGTGTGTGTGTGTGTGTGTGTGTGGGTGTGTGTGTGTGTGTGTTTTATTCACTTCAACGAGAAAGCTGCAGGTCTTTTATTTGAATGTTTAAAAATACTAAACTTAAGCTTTTCTTGTTTACAGGCAAAAAATCGTGGTTCTACCGCGCTTTCTGCAGCGGAGGTATCAACCCTAAAGATCCCGACAACCCTCTGGACAATCCAGAAAACTGCATGATGGTATTTTTCCGCGACACCTTAGCGTGGTATATAAACAGATGGCAGATCAAAGCCCTCATCATCTTAGTGTTCGCCGCATACTTGGGTGGTGCTTGCTACGGAATCACCACTCTTCAGGAAGGTCTCCAGCGCAGGAAACTTTCAAAAGCTGATTCGTACTCAATCGAATTTTACGATCGTGAAGACTTCTATTTCAGAGAGTTTCCTTACAGGATGCAGGTGCGTTTCATACGAGTTGGTTTTATCCTGCAGAAAAATTATAGCTGTATTTATTTTTCAGTAATACTCTTAATTCATTTCATATAGATTAGTAATTTTCACTTGAAAATAAGCTATTACAGCTGCTTCAATATAAAGAAATTTTGAAATAATCGCAATGCACAGATGTTTTTCTTACGTGAAAGAAGCAGATTTCCAAAAACATTTCTCCTTTCCTTAATTTTATGATTACACTATCATAACCAGCATTAGAAGAATTAAATAGGCCTATTGAAATCCTATTTAAAATACGAAAAAGAACTCTGACCGCAATCAAATTGAAATTTCTTAATTTTTATATCAAAGACTTAAAATAGATTTTTTAAATAGACTTAAGACAAAAGGTCCGATTTTTTAAAGATTTAAAATAGCATTTTTCAAACTGTTGAACGAATTTTGGTAGTTAACAGTATTACCCAATGTATTACCGAAATTAATTTTTGTGCTACGTTTGAATCAAACCGGACTAAAACTGCGAACATGAAAACACACACACACACACACACACACACACACACACACACACACACACACACACACACACACACACACACACATTATTAATGTAATCTTTTTTATTTTTGCTAATAATATTATCATCTTGTTGAATACATTCATCTGAATTTCCCAGCTTTGTCATTGTTTTGTTTGTTGCCGCGTTTCAGACACTTTACATTATCAAAACGTATTGCTGTACTTTTCGATAACGGAGATTACAATGCTGTTACAAAATGTATGCACATTTTGATAATGGAAAAAATCTGAAACATGTCAACAAATAAAAAATTGACAAAATGCTGATGATTATACTCAATAAAATTATAGAAAAAAGAAAAAAATTACTAGCCGATTTCGATTGGAAAATGAACTACTGGGGAGGCATTATGGTGTAACCCACACCCGGGCCCTTGAAAAGCACTCCAAACGCTTTTCTAGAACACGTTTTAAAGGGTTGTTACAAATTTTTTAAATGTGTGTGTGTGTGTGTGTGTGTGTGTGTGTGTGTGTGTGTGTGTGTTTAAAACTCAAAAGTTAACAATTTTAACGAGATTTGATTCAAACTTGGAACAAAAATTGATTTTAGCAAGCTAATAGCATGGACAAGTTCTATACCTAGCAAAATATGTTCAACAATTTCAAAATGGCGGCTATTTGAACTTCAAAA